>JAQFYM010000209.1:0-98332 GCA_034694785.1 Agrenia bidenticulata | reverse complement strand
CCCTCCACCAGTTTTGCCACAACTACGGATAAGGTCAATAGTGTTAACCAGCAATCGAAGAAAATGCAGCCCTCCACTAGTTTTGCCACAACTACGGATACGGTCAATAGTGTTAACCAGCAATCTAAGAAAATGCAGCCCTCGACTAAGGCTGCTAAGATAATGGAAGAGAAAGACGAGCAAGGAAATCACAATCTTACACATACGGTAATACTTTCTGAAGCTTGTAAACTCATTTGAATTTGAATTTATAATTAAAATTGAGCATTGTTTCTGAAAATCAGGTTGAAGAAGATAAGTGTACGGAGGTTCCTGAAAAACGTGCAAAACTTTCCACCTCTCCCAAAGAAATTGTCAACAATGATAAAAAATCTATGGAAATAGTTCAATCGATAGAAATTCAAAGTCCTCTGAAACAAGTTCGAAAGAATAAAAAAAGACTAAGTCCAATGAAGGCTGTTAAAGAAAGGAAAGAGAAAGCAAGAAGAGAAAATCATAGTATTATAAATACGGTATTAGTTTAATAAGCTTGAAAACTCATTTCAATTTGAATTTTGAATTACTATTGAGTGTTATTTTTGAAAATCAGGTTGAAGATAATAATGATAAACTTCCGTGTTTTCTCGAGCTTGAAATAAAACGGAAAGACAATGAAGTTCTTGAGGAACAGACAAAGCCTTACATCAGATCCAGAGTATTTTTCAACAGTAAAATGCAAGCGATGAAAATTTCCGGAGAAAAGTTTTGGATGAATGAAAGAAAACATTTTACTAAGGAATTGGAAAAAAATAGAGAATATGTCAACGCCAGTCTTTTACACACGGTATTAGTTTATGAAAACTTTTTCAATTTCAATACAGGATTAATATTGAGTTGGGTTTTTGAAAATCAGGTTAAAGATAATGAGCATGAACATGGGTCTTTGTTCGGGCTTGCAACTAAAAGCCAAGCTACTTCCACTTCTCACAACAAAGACGAATCTGATGGGGTGACAGAGATAACGGCTATGTTTTCTCCTTCTGTAGAGCCAGCTGCCGGTAGAAGAATACAAAACACGTTTGGAAATGATGATATTCTTTCGGGAAAACAAGCGGATATTTTTAAACTATCAGCTAGTTTGGTATCCGAAAACAGTCACCCCTTTGCGAGGAACCTAAGTCACTCTAAATCGGCGATGAAAATGGCAGATGACAAAAGTACCGACTTGTCACAGAAAGCATATTTCACCGTCGGTAGTCAAATTAAATGTCGATTCCAAGGAGATGATGTCGAAGGACAAGTGGCAGCTTTCAATCATTCGGATCGGATTCTTATGATTCGTGAGTACTTCACACTTATTCAGTATATTAAAATTCAAATTGTATTTCTACCAGAGTAACTGATATACGTCCTTTCTTTTTTACTCAATAGGATCAGCCGGTTCTTGTGGAAAGTCAACCAGTACAGATTTCATCTTAATCAACGCTGACTGTGTCGATAAAATAAGTGTTGAAGATCCAACACCCACTGACAATCTTAAGCCAGTTGATTTTCAAAAGGTGAGTCTAATGAGTAGTTGTACTGATCCTCAAATTAAAGTTGATGATGTTTGTTTGATAAATTATACGCCATCAGTTGGGTGTTCATTCAGAGCTTGTGATTTATCTACTATATTCGTGTAATTTTAGTTAGAAAGAAGGCGTCTGAAGTTGTCCGCGAACAAGAAATCCCGCATTCAAGCCTTATCTGCTGGTGTGCCCCCAGAAGCCAGAAAGCTGTTTCTCACTATAATTAAAACGTGAGTCTCGAGTGTATCTTAAGATTCTAAATTGAGTTTGATCTTCGACATGCGAGAATTGATTAATTTTTGAGCCCTAATGAAATTAATTTCATTATTTTAGAATCAACGAAGTCACTTGGGAGGGAGATAAAATTATGGTCCTTAACGAGGTTATAATATCTCCTCCGTACAGAGTGGAAGATGTCCAGGGAGATAAGGAGGCTCCTGTAATTCATGTAAAGAAGATCGTGGACAAGCATTGGAAAGAGTTGGCCTCTAATTCTGTTAGAACATGAAGTAGAAGATTTAGGTTAAGATATTTTAATAGATAAAAAATGTCAATTCCTTATTTTCCAATGATTTCATAGGTTGGAGTAAGTTATTTCATTTAGATTCTGAAGTTTTTCCATTTTTTGTCAGTTTTGATTAATGATTCAAAGCACGGGTGGAAAATAAAATTACAGAAAGTGGCCTGATAATAGGTTTCGTAATTGATCTTTGAGAATTAGAATTTATTTAACATCACATGCGGATTACTTGTTCAATTCTATCAATACTAATGAAGCATTCAGTTCAAAATTCAACTTTTCTACTCGCCCATCTGCAGATCCTTCTGAACCGAAAGTAACGTAACTCTTTCTGCTATATTTAGAGTTGGATACGTTTTTTGTCCACCAATCGACTTTTTTATGGTAAACGGAAAATCAATGAATAATATGCAAATGTATATTAAACACATTTATCTTGCAATGATTATCACCAATTAATGCAGAGTTTAATTACTATAAAGGATTATTTTTAGCTCCTTATGAGGTCAATTTTATGTCTTATATATCTTAATGAATCTCTGCATAATCCTTACTCAATTGTAGAGTAGGCACGGTAGGCACACAATACTAATGAACTTATGAACCTTACTCCATCACAAACGGCAATCGACGCCTTCCAATGTGTTATACGCATACATATCAAAAGCCTAGATAATTCGTTTCGTTACTTGATACAACATATTATTTTATTGCGTTTTGAGCTCTTCATTCATACATATTCGTATCCGTTCAATCAATGGATTAATTCTTCAATCGTAATCAATCAGAGGTGGGTCTGGGTCTAATTGGAATTAATAGGATTTGGGAATTCTGATGTTACATTTTTCAATCTAATTCAGGGTTCTTATGGATCAAAATGCAACAATGTTTCCAGGGATTTATCAGTGATGAAAATTCAGATAACATCTGTGTAGATTCGAATTTTATATAAAGCACTAAAACTGTATTATATAAGATCTTGTATCTCTGAACTTTCGAACAAAAATAATGATTATTGGAACCGTTATAATTTAATTTGGTGTAGAATCAACGTGGAATAAATTTTCTAAACCTGTCGATGATGTCGAACAAGGACAAAATGTTTGTTGGTACACATCGATCTTTTTGATATGGAACCAATGCATAAATGGAATCAAAGCGATTATCCCTTTTATTTATCAACCTATTGAACAGTCGAATTTCCTGTTCTCAGCAACATTGCCCGACATGATTAGGATTCGTAGTATTGAAACGCTCTCTTCTTCAACTCTCAGTAATAATGTCTAAAACAGCGTAAATACCGTAAAACACTACTAATTAGTTGTTTCAAAGTTTCAACGGCTCTCTTGAATGGATTTTTTTTAAATCTACACAAGGTTTCTACATGGCCCTTGACAAAAAATTGAGAGCACTGACCGTCCAGACGACCTGAAAACTGAGGGAGAAATGCTTTACTATTTGAAGACAAATAATGGAAATCGTCTGAGATGACCGATTAAGTACAATGAGCGAAAAGATTCGGCCAGCAGTGTGTAGCAATTTGTAATTATTTTTGAGCAACCCCAATACTTTATTCCGGATTAAAATAAGCACTGTGCATTGTTGTTCTGCCCTTTTCATAAAATTTAGGCGAACTTGAGAAATTTAGGTTTCCTGGGGCGCTTTAAAAATCTCTTGCACTCCTCAGATTTATTTAGTGTATTGCAATGTAGTGCAGTAACTCCTGAAGATTCCTCTAAATGCACTTTTGTCATGCAACCATTGGTCACAGATAGTTTCCAACTTTTGTGAAATGTAGACAGAATCGATCTTCTTCACTTTGACATCATCCGTCTCGCTCACGAAATCAAGAAAGGGAGAAAATGGTTCACATTTATTTTGACCTGAAACTACGTCTAGAATCATTAGAAATTTATGACACATTTTTATCGCATTGAGTTGTATCGGAACTTAAAACTGCACAAATGATTGATTACAAATTCAATCTAATTGCAGGACAATTTTATCGCATTTTACAATGTCCATTGTATGAGCAAACAAAAGTATCCATGATTTTGATATCGCATATGATGTCAATGCGCTAAACAGCTCACGATTGATTCTACCTATCCAACCCCATACGGATTCAATTTTCAACAATGAATGTACCTGCTCGACACATCATAGCCATGATTATATGCTAGGATAAAGGCTTGTGTAGTTTATTTACCGTCTTGTCAAGGCCATGTAGTATGGGACTAATGGGACGTTGTAATAATATATACCACAATATTCAACTTCAACCCCTACAACCAAGGTAAGATTACTGAATTTCAAAGAGATGAGGCAAACCTCAACATAATCGATAATTGGGTTTGCATAAAATCCCAAGAAAACAAAGTTGGTGTGAAACCACAAAGCTAATTGCGTACAGAAACCTCGTCCCGTCCCCAAGTTTGACTTGAACGATTTTTGTCAAGTGTATAGGTACAGTAATAATTAGATAACCTTGTAGAGATCTCGTATATCTAATCAATCTGATGTTTGGAATAACCTCAAATCTCACAGTTGTATCCAAGCATCCGGATGAAATTCCTAACAAATGAAAATCCTAAAAATCTTTATGAGCAGGAGGACAATATCAAATGTCAGTATGTGGGACAGTAATAGTTAGTCGTGTTTTTTGTCTCTGAGTCATGAGGATATATTATTATTATATACCTAGGGGGATGACATAGCTTGTATTTTAAAATTTACTATGTTGTACTTGTACAACTTCATCACCATTCTAGAACCATGCAGAAGCAGTGATCCCTAAATTTAAACGATAATAATGTGCATGTATTGTTAGCACAAGCACTTGATGATAGGCTTGAAACTGAGTTTTTTTCCTTTCATTATTACATTAATGGCGAGACTTTTCGAGAAATCCTTCTCCCCTCATTTTTGGTACTCTAACTTAATTCAGCTTGTTCAACAACAAAGCTCCTCAGACGCCGTTACCTTGCCATGGAAAGTGAATCGTAAGAACCCTTGTGTGGAAACTGTGACTATAATTTTGAATCAAGTGTTTTGCCAATGTCAACCTTAGTCCAAGTTCCAGGTCGTTTTCATAATAGCATTAAAACAACGCTTTTGCTGTTTTATCAACTCTCCGACAAATCTTCCCTGAACTTATATGGAAAATGGCTAATCAATATCAAATTCTTCTTAAGTGCCTCATTGTATTGAGTTATATTTTATCCCCTGCACAATCTCAATCAAGGTGAAAACTATGGTGGCTATAATTTTGTTTTGATTACTAATTTAATCTTAGACTCGGGTCACTGTGACCCGGTCACATAAGATTTGTGATACAAATAGTATGATTCTAATGGTTTCGTTATATGGTATAGGAATAGAGATCGTGATCAGAGATTTCGGAATGATTTCCGTCATCATGATGTGCCAACAAATCAAAATGCTCGTCAAACCGTTGACCCATGTCACTCCAACTTCCACCAGATTATAAAAAATGAGCCTCGGAGGAGTTATAACTACAGATTCGGATCGGGTGGACCTCGAGAGCATGCTTTGTGCGATCGTGACTTGGTCCCAGGTTGGTACCGCTTTCACTCTCTTGCAGGAGACACGTTGCCCACATCATGCCCTGGAGTCAACTACTGTGGCACCAGAGCCCCTGTTTGGATGAAAGGTAATTGTATATGATCATAACACTTCGTTTTCCCTTTTTTCTTCCTTTTGCGGTTAACTTCGTCTCTTAGATCACTCAGCCATTGAAATTTGTTCTCACTTTTCATACTGGTTACAATAATCGTTAATACTGTCCTGTTCATGCAGTCACAAGCCTTATAACCATTAATGCATAAAATTACTAGCCACGTGAAATCAACTGAATGCCTCGAAGAAAAAAGGGTTGGGAGAACTATTATTCAAAATATTTAAATTCTTGAATTAGAAACTTCAATCCATTACAAAAAATATTTCAATGTTAAGTAATTTCAACACTATCAGTATTTTAAAATTATTAGATCTCTTAGGAAACATTAAACATCTATGCAAATAGATGTACACATTTTATGTTTTTTCCCTCTATTACTGAGGCAAAAAATTATCTTTGACTTCATGACTTCATCAACTGTATTTTATTTTTTACTGTTTTGAAGAATTTCACTCTCAATCCCAACTATTTGAATGACAAAAACAGCATGACTTATTCATTGAAATGAAAGGTAAGTGAAGCCACCACGTAAGCTTCTGAACTTAGCAAGCTTCCAAGCAAATCAACTAAGTAGCGTTTTTATTGTGACATAGGCAAATGAAAAGAAGTTTAGTTGTTTCAAATAAATGAATCGACTGCTACAACATCATAAACTTTATGTTGTAACTTGTAAACGATGACAGTCAACATGAATAGAAATAGCACGTTTAGCAGAACCAGAAGTAAAACATCAAAATCTAGTTAGCCCATAAGTCAGGAGGACTCAAGAAAAAGAATCGTACATGCTTATTTAAAACAAAGTTCTAAAAACTGATTTACTGAACTGATCCCAAGGAAAGTCTGCATTATTTGGTAGTCATGGCCTCATAGTCTCTCTACGTCTTCGTCAACCAAGCATCCAGCACAGTCATTCATCTTTGTTCTCAAGAGTCGTGAAATACAGAGCTGAAAAAAGGGATAAAAATAGAAACAATAAATGACTTTTTGCCTATTGGTTTTAAATAATAAAGGTAATGGATGAATGGTTATGTCAAGGTACAATTCCAAGCGTGGATGAGGGGATCGCCAAAGCTACAGCTTGCGTCTCTGTTCAAGGAAAATGCTGCACAACACAGATCCCAATCCTCGTTAGAAATTGCACGGATTTCATTGTCTACCACTTAAAGCCAACTCCTGCCTGCCCCTCTGCATATTGTGCCGGCTATGAAGTTCCCTGTCCCACGGGCCTCTCCTCTGAAAGCGGATACACGCCCTGTCACTGTAATTAACCGTTAATTATAAATTATCACTCTTCCCTAAATACTTTTCGAGCGTGAGCTGCGTACATTCTACTTTTCCTCTTTTAAACAAACCTTCTCGAAGGAAACGCATGAAAAATGAAAACATTTTTTTAGAACGATGACTTTTTATTATCTTAACGTTTAGTTCCTGTCGACTTACTTGAGACGAAAGTCTCGTACGCCTTGTCTAAAGATAATACTAAGATCAACTTCTTCTGTGATGTGACGCTCGGAGGGAAAGTTGTTCCAGATACCGTTGCTCTGGAAGTGGAGTGGTTAGCTGATGATGAGGTCATTCAGTCGGAAACATTCGGTCTACTTCAACAGCACAAAGGTGTTCTTAAAGAGGAGAAGTGGACTATTGGTCAAACGGTATTAACAAATAGGTCACTATAATAGAGTTTGTAAAAAGTATTTCCATTTTTGAATGTTTTTTCGTATTTGACAGCTGCAATGTCGAGCCCGAGCAAAGCATACGACAATCAATACATTTACATCCCCTTTAATGAGTGAGCCACTGAACACCGGGGTCCTTGTTATAAGTTCACCCAATCTATCTGTGACCGAAGGTAAGGAAATCCTGAGATTTTTCTGGTGAAATTGTAAGCTAAATCAACTATTAACAATGTAATTCAAATAGGATCTGATCCTGCTTACATCGAGTTCCAAACTACAATACCAATAGTATGTCCTAAAAAGGAAAAGCCTAAAAAAGCTGAAAAGGCTAAAGAGAAGAAAGAAGAGGAGGTTGAAGAGGAAGAGGAAGAATGTTGCGTAACCTTTGAAGTCAGTACACGGACGTCGTCTTCCAATTCTCCGAGATGTGCTTCTGGAAATGCTTTCGATTTGGTATGTAAACGATACAAATTGAGCCCAAAAATGTTAGACCATTTTTAGTGAATATAGGTGAATTATTGACTTTAAGGTGGTCACGAATACCTGTTCTTACAAAGTATGTGCTGATGATTGGAATTCAACTCATAAAGTACCCATTTGGGCAGTAAACGATGGACTCTTTGGGGGTGAACTCGATCCAAGTGATGTTCATTCATCTGTGGCAGTCGACATCCGAACTTTGGAAGCAAGTCCGCCTAGGTGGCAAGAAATATCTTTGCCTTCACAAGAGGTAATGACTAATTTACTTGAAAATCTTAGTCATCAGTTTGGACAGGGTCATAGTGACAAATTTTTTTTATAGGTTACCGTATTACAAGCAGACGTTTCTGAGACATGTCTCTCGAATCAGTACCTAGTAACGTTCGATGGCATTCGTTATGAAAATAATTTTGAGGGTACCTTTGTTCTGTACAAGCACTCTAAGCTGCCATACGAAGTACAAATTTACAGAAAGAAATGTACACATTCGTCGCTATGTAATTGTGCTGTAGCTGTGCGTTTTGGAGAAGTAATGATAGCAGCAGATATTTGCACGACGGGAAAAATGCGATTTTGGAGCTACACAGTGGATGGAAATTATATCGAGCCTGCAAAAATTACTCACCTTCCCCAAATCATTAGGTTGGACGAAGGCCGAAGCTTTCAGGTAGTTTTTTTTTACGAAGACCACTTCCATATAAAGAAATCTTGAGCTATAATTAAATATATAATTGTGTGACGTTCTTTTGCGAATGAGGGGCATTACAATAAGCAAGTAATGTTTGGTCTCTAAAATCAAAATATTTTGCAATAGATCCTGTTTCCAACTGGAACACGGCTATTGATGGGCCCAAACCTCAGATTCGTGATGATTCAAGCCTCGTTAGCAGATTTAGAGCACACTTCGGGTTTATGTGGATCATTCGACAGGGATCCTACCAACGAGTTCTCAACTTATAAAGGACAAGTTGTCTGCCAAGCTAGTACAAATAAAACTAATTCATGTGCAGATTTTGCAAAATCATGGCGACTCCTGACAGAACAAAGTCTTTTCGTGGGCTCATTCACAAATGATGGTCACACCGAAGAAGATGAAACTCATCTAGAAGACTCTCTTAGCCCGGGTCATTGTAGTTGCTCTGGACTCAAGAAACCGGCCAATTTAGAGCTCCGACCCAAGACAAAATCGGCTTATGCTTCTCCTTATGAAGATTATCAACCCGAAGCTGAACAAACAGAGGAAGAAACTGAAGCCAATAAATGTGTTACGTCGCCGTGCGTAGATCCAAGAGGAGTGGATATTACCACACAATTTATTGATTTGCTCTCTGAGGAAGATTTTATTTATGAAGGTGAAGAGTTCGGAACGGAATCGATAACTTCTCAACTTCAGCCAATCTTCTTCGGACAATCTAAGTTAGATTTGACATTAGATACCAAGGCCCCAATAACTGAAGATGCTGCTGAAGTGTTCTGCCGAGGAATCATTGAAGGAATGCCCGTTACGAAGCTTTGCAGAGATGTTGCCCATGTCGATGTTGAGTTGCATATTAAGTCTTGTAAAGATGAAGTCATGGTAAGATTTATAAACTTAATTTGCAGTTTAAGGAAATTTTACATTTTTTCAATTGTTGCAGTATACAAAGACTACTATTTGGACACTAGACGCTTTAGAAGAGCTCAGGATGGATTGTAAATATCAAATATATCATAATTTAAGTACATGGGAACCACAGCTTGGTCGACAGCACGGTACTCCACCTCTTAGCATACTTTCAAGCCTTTGTCTCAATAACTGTAGTAACGCTGGTGTTTGTGAGCACGGTAAGTTTCAAAATATTTTAGCTTTTTGATTTTTACGCATCTGTAATCTGTAAATTTCTGATTTTCGTAGGAGTATGTCGGTGTCGAAAAGGCTATTCGGGAGCAGATTGTTCTGTCAACCTGAGTTTGCCCCCTAAAATTACCAGTTTAGGATTCAAAAATACTTGTGACATTCGAAACAAGGCTTGTAGCGAGGTACTTGTGTGGGGTGAACGATTTGCGGATGAAGATTCAATTAAATGCCATGTCGATGTTTATAGGGTAAAACTATAAGCAAAAGAGAGCTTTTAAAATTTAAATAAATTTAAAAATAATTCTACTAAATATTTGTACTTTTAAATTCAATAGACTCAATCTGTAAAGTCTGTCCCAACTTTATCCAACACTGTTACAACTAATGGAAAGCTAATTACTTATCAGTCCATTCTCTGTGATATCCCTGAATTGGCGATACATGATGCTAAAATTGCTTCATTTTACATACCTGGAGAAGGCCTTGAGAAAACTAGGTACTTAAAACTATTTTTATTAACTCAAAATTCATATTTCTAACCTTTCAGATTCTCATCAACTGAATTTATATTTATAAATTTTAGGGCACTACTACGCATAAGAGTAAGTTACGGTAGTGGAAGTGGCGCAAGTGACCCACTGGATTATACCATTTTCGATTCATTATGTTGGGCTTGTGAAACCCCTTTGACTTGTGAGGCACGACCAACACAGAGTTGTAACGTTTTAAGTGAACCCTTCGGTACTTCCAGTGACTTCCAGTCGATTCCAGCGTTCAGTAACCCATCTGTAGGATTTGCTCATAGCAATAGTCCACTCCAATACTCTCCAGACTCGTCCTCAGGATTTTTACCATCATCAATTCCCGACAACTTCAACAGCGGCCTACAATACAATAACCCAATACAGTATAATAACCCTGGACAATATAATAACCCTGGGCAGTATAATAATCCTGGAAAATATAATAGCCCAGGAAACTACAACAACCTTCCAGTAGGGCAACCTCATCCTGGACTTACAGGGCTGACAAGTCAAACAGACCCATGCAGTGTTCCTAGGGACACAGGTCCCTGCAGGAATGACAACCTCCGCTATTTCTTTGACGTGTCCACTCGGAAGTGCCGACCATTTATCTACGGAGGGTGCCAAGGGAATCTGAACAACTTCTTATCCGAACAAGATTGCCAACAATCCTGTGACACGACGAGTATAGTTGACCATTCAACTGGTGGCAACAGTAGTATGATTCCTCAAGAGGTATCTGAAACAATTCCTCTTACTCAACACCTAACACTATCCGGAGGGGGTGTTAATGAAAAGCTTAAAAAAATCCCGGAAATCTGCCTCCTCGGTAACAGTCCGGGTCCATGTGAAGAGGAAGCAGTGAGATATTACTTTGACACGGTGATGAAGAAATGTCGACCCTTCATTTACGGCGGATGCTTAGGAAATGCAAATAATTTTGAACTCAAAGATTCGTGCAGAAAAGAATGCGAAGTTACCTAATTAAATTAAAGTCATCTTTCAAAATAATACAAAATTAAAATTATTGCCTTCCTCAGACTCTATGTACATAATGTAGATTGACATAAATGTTGATGTATGTATTGTCAAATCTTGATATATTTTTGTTACTGTTTTGTATAAATGTGCACTAAAGGGAAACGCTTTTTCATATCTATGAATTCCGTAACATGTACACACTAATAAAGCTTTATCTATTGGTACAAAACCAAGAGAAAAATAATGACTACAACTCATATCCTTCAGAATAGAAATTCAAAATTTATAAACAGTGCTATGCAATTTCTTTGGGTTTTAAAAAACAACAACTTTGTCTGCAAAACCGGGTGGAATATTGTAAATGTATCACTAGATGGAATCCTGAGTAGTTGTTGCATTTAAGCGGTTGACAAATAGAAGATTTCTCTCCCTTGTAGACAAACTCGCACTTTCTCCACAAATTTCATTTGAAATCCCAAGTCGACCCAATTCGTTCCATTCTCAATTCTCAAATGGCACTCTCAGTGCTGGAATAGAGCTTTAATCTTTGTTGTTGCAGTTCAGCTCCGTAGCTCTAGGCTTTATGGGATAAAGATTTAAGAAGAGATCATAATGTGTGAATCCATGTAAGTTTATGGAGCACTAGTAAAACTGTTTAAGTGCATGATTAGCTTTAAAAAGGGCATATATGCCGTAGAGAAGGATGTGCGTACCATTCTCTTTAGATAAGAGAGAGGTGCGGTTAATTATAAATGTTTACATAATGTGTGGTAGTTTAAGGGTTTAAAGGAACAGAGTGGAAGGGGACTATAGTGAGGGGAACATGAGTCACATATGGAATGAGTTTCCTTTCTCAAGGATTTGTATGATAATTGGAGAAAGTGGGAGATAGTGGTGGTGGTGTTTTTTTGGTGAGAGGGAGTGGATCAAGAAGTGATTCCCTGGCTTCTTTCTCCATCCGTATTTATTGCTTGCCGTGCGAGTGTCTGTTGTTGCTGATGAAAGTTTAGAGACTGCTGGAAAAGAGCAAGTTAGTCTAAATACAATAAAGAAAGGCAATAGCCGTACATGGATGGACAAATAAATGAAAGCAGATGCGGTTAACGTCTTTACTCCCTCATAATAAGAGAACAAGTAACACACTGGGGAGTCTGTGTCTTGTGTCCCACTAAATAATAATTTCTCACCGTTTACTGTCATACTTCGTTCGTGGCATGTTTGGTGTACCCATGCCATACCCGAACAGGAGGATTCACCCGTCATAAATAAATGCTCTCTCCTTCTCTCAGACTGTCTATGAATGTATGAAAGAAGATAAGTACTAGTGCATACTGCCACCACCACCACTTGATTGTTTGGAGAAAAAGGAGGAGAGCATCAGAGTTATCATATCATGATGGGATGTCTGCTATAATTTTATAATCCATAATAATAATAACATCATTCTTGGGAATCCTCCGGGGAAAGGAGCCAATTGGAGTGGGGAAGAAGAAATATACGGATTTTATAATGTTTCGTTTTAATTACTTTGGTTTTTGATGACTCTTCTTTTATTGTGGGGAAAGAGTTTTCCTTATTATACTAACAGCCCAAGCAAATAATAATTCCCAAACCCAATACATTCATACACCCACCGTTCCACTCTCTCTCTCCCAAGATATTCATAATGGCCAGAAAGTTGTAAAATTACAATTATGTATTTAAAAGTCGGGGATCTATACAATGCCCAATGAATTCCCATCCCTGTCGTTACTTTCCTTCAGAAGGAATAGTTTCCATTTTATTTCCAAGGCATGGAGACTCATCATGTCCTTCCTCCTGTCCTGCTGGTTACATTTTCTCGGAGGCTCGAGTCAAAAGTCGTATAGGATAATTCCAAGAAGGCACAAGGAAACACACAGCCTGGAGAAGGATATAAAACAGAACGAGACCTTCTCCAAATATGTGTAAAAGGGGGAAGAGGATGACGGCACGATGATTAAGAAGTACGATCAGGACTGAAGTTAGAGAATAAAAATGTAGAAAAGGAAAACAAAAACAAAACAAGGTGCGGGGAATCTGACTTAATGGTCGTGGTGATGGGTTTGTTATTTCTTATATCCAGAAGGGAAAGGTTATGGCTCAGAAAAGGAGGTCTGGGTATGAAGAGTGAGCTCGAAATACATGAGCGGATGTCCTGTAACTGTAAGTATTGTGGAAAGACGTGCATGTTGTTGGTTTAGAGTTAGTTAGTGTTTAGGCTTTATTTTTCTGAGGAGTAGGAAGGATGGAAGGACGATGTGCTCCTAACAATAACATCAAGGAAGACTAGGTGCGCGTTGAAAAGTAGTGCTTCGTCAGACTTTTAATTCAGTTGAGGGGTAGAAAAGAGAATGAATCGATTAGGAAAACATTTTTAGACAAACTTCATAGAACGACAGTATAAATGTTATGTGCTCTCTTCCTTCCCCGCTTATGTACCACTCACTGCTTCCTTCTTCCTTAGCTTGTGCTGTTATACATTTCTATATCGTTGCTACTCTACAACTTTACTGGTTTGCTTATTACAGCAGCACTAGTGGTCCTTGTATACTTACATGGGAGATTACGGGGCATGTTTGACGATCGATATGCTCTGTGTGGCAATTAAAGCGAAGAGTGGAAAAGAGCGGAGCGGTATTATTTTTGTTTATTATGTGCTCCTACTTCTTCGTACTTCCAGATTGCTTCATTTCTCAATCTCTTTTCAGACTCCCAGCACGCACCTCCCCTGCTTTCAATCTTACTCTCCAACCCGTTTTGCATGTATCAGCAGCAACTCTGCAACACGTTCTCTCATCATTGCCATCCCGGACTAATCACTGCAAATCAACCGTCCCCTAAGGTCACTCGGACCTCTCCGCTCCGTTCCCTACTCACAACAGTCACAACCGGTTAGAGTCTAGTCCAACATTATATCCTTCGTGGAGGAATGACTTGGTAGCCCCAGTCCTTCATCCAGTCTATCAGATACGAACAGAGTGAGTAGAGTGGAGTGGCACGCGACCCAAGAACCAAGTCAAGGACGAGGCTTCAGTAATATATTATTGTCCTCGTTGGGCACACGGGAAGGATACCATCCACTTTCTCCCTACATTCGTACACATTCATTATCATCAGGAGCTTCAAGGTGGACTTATGAAATTCTAAGACCGTCTTACTTCTTATTACAGACTTGGGATTGAACCTCTAAGTGGTGTGAACTATATAGGACAAAAGTTGGCTGTGAAAGAGCATGCAATAAGTTTTTTTGAACCTGGAAGAAGAGCCTCCAAATATTATAAGCAAGAAGCCGGGAGAAGCGAAAGTGTTCCACTCCATGTGGCATGGTAAGGGAACATGCTTTCCTTTGTTGTATTCCCGTATCCTGTCTCAGAGTACGGGCTTGACATATTAGTACCGGCTTACAGCTTACTTACACTCATAATCCTCTCCACAATGCAATTATTGAGGATCTGTTGGGACAGGTTGCTTTTTCTTGTTGAGGACAATAGGCGAGTGACACGGTGATGATTGGATGATTGGCTATGACACTAAATGGATATACGAGGCTAGAGAATGAGAGAGAGAGAGAGGGGGGGCTCTCAAATGTTGTTGGGGCATCAAAAAAGGACAGATTCCAGATACTGGTGTCCAAAGAGTAATAATATAGAAGAGCAAGGAATTTGATCAAAGGAACTTTGGGAAAGAAAGCAAAGGGCGATATATAGTTGCAAGTAGTTTGAGTTTAGAAAGGGAGGACGAAAAGGAAGGGAAATGGAAGCATCTGTAAATTATTGCGGCCTGTAGTCATTTCGGGCAGCTTTGAAAATGTGAGTGGGCATTATTTGTTGGAGTAAACTGTTTGCTGAATTTGCAAAAAATAAACCACAGACAGACCACTGATAGAAGATAACGATGCCACTAAAGTCTGGCTGAGCTTAATCGGATTCCTCGTCATCAACTGGTCGATTCACATGACTCTACTGATTGTACAGATTATTCTCAGCAGCTTCACTCTCAGTCCACGATGACCAAGAGGAAGGACGGGGTGTATCGGCTACTCAATTGGGCTGTTGACTGTGTGTCCATACATTTATACTCGTTGTCAGTTGGAGGTTGACTTTAACTAGCTAATCCAATCTTTATCCACTTTTCTCCATTCATTTCTTCTTTCTCTTGGCGTAAAGAGACGAGGAGTCTTATCTCTCCGCTCCTTCCTTACGAACGTGTGTTGGTGCGTGTGTATAGGTTGTAGGTGATATCAATGTTTTGTGGGATGGATAAGATCTTTTTGCCGAGTCCTCTCCTTTTTTTTTAGTTTGTTGGGATCCTCGCCTATTTTGCTCTTTTCTCTCCCCTGGTTCCTCTGTCAACTTTGTGTACATCCTTGTCTGTAAAAATTATTGGTTTGTTATATATTAGAGATGCTCTCTGGAGTTTTTCCGGGAGCCCAGTGCGCTAATGTAATGGGTGAGAGAGAAGTCATAGTCCAAGCTGCACTACTTCCATAGTAAATCTATCCGCTTTGCTTGCCTTGTGTACAATCAGATCCTCGTGTATTTTTAACCAGAATCCCACTTGGTTCATCGATGCTAGGGGTAAACTCTGCTTGCTTGTTTATCTTTACTACTCCTCTGCCTTTGCCTCTCTTTGAGAAATATTTTCCTGGGAACCCTATCTCCTCCTTGTAAACACGGAGAAATCTGTTCGTGTAAATAAATGCTCAGAGCTGGCTTTCAGTAAAGATGCAAATCCGAATTCTCATCTGCCATCATTTCCGCTCTCTCACTTTTTATCATCTTCCAGTCAAGTCATTCAAAATGTAAACTTAGTGTGGTGGACCCCCTCCCCCCCGTAAAACCGTCCCCGCTTTATTCTTGGATAATAAAATTATACACCTTTCCGCAAACAACTCATTCATATTCAAACAGTTCCCTTCATTACGACTAGCCAAGGAAACAATAGGATTATTAGCATTAAATGCACTCATACAGTATAATATTACAAAAGCCTTGTCTCTTGGACGGAGTTCAAAGCATTTTTATTTGGAGAGAAAGAATAATCCACACTTTAATTACACTGAGGAATAACAACATCATCAGATCTATGAAAGTAGCTCTATGTGGCAATGGTAGATTCGCAGCCATGAGTCCTCCAGGGTGGGATGAAGGGGATAAATAATATCCTGATTTTTATGCAATATTATAAAGAACTGGATTCTCTAAACATCTGCGTATTGATGAGTGTTTGTGTCCCCAGCTTTTTTACCCTAAAGTCCACGACGTCCCCTGGATCTAATTTCCATCCTGCCACTACTAGGGTTCATTTAAGATTACAATTTTGATTCAACTTCCATTTGGAATACTGTAGGTGTTAAGGGGTATATCTCCGAATTGGGTAGTAGAAGTGGCAGAGTATGGACCCACACATCTTAATCTGGTGGATGAACCGAAGGGGGCAGGGATGGAGACAGATGGGTCACAATATTTTAGAAAAGGAGAGACAGGGGAGAGATCCTTAAGTAAACGCCGGTGTGAAATGTTGAATATGTCGTTCACACAGAAGACTGGACTTTGTTTACAGAGCCAAACAGTCAAATCCATTCCCATCCACTTTTTCAACCTTGTCGAGAAAATCTTTCCATGTCTCTCCTCGCTCACTCACTCGAATAAAGTTACCTTCATTTCCCAGATCTCGGAAGGACGGAAAATTTGCATCATTCCATTTACATCCTTTGTTGGTTTACTTCTGGCCCTCTCCGAATCGGACAATCCTTGATGATAGGAGGCAGGGAAGGTGTAGGTTTCTTGGGGCGGGTGGTGGTAGTGGTGGTGGTATTATTATAGAGAAGACGGAGACAAGGGAGCCTTTTCACGGTTCAACTCTCAATAATATTCCTTTCTGTGAAGAAATATGATTTGTAAGAATAAACTTGCTTTTTCACCGTTTCCCAATCCGCATATAGACTTGATTTCCCACTTTCTCGGAATGACTGATGCTGAATATATTAGGTGGCTGTTTGATGTATTTTTCATACCGTGATCTCCTTCACCAGCTTTCTAGATAAGCATAAGTAACTCCGCTCTCTGCATCTTGAGTGTTACAAAAGGATTTCCAAAACAAAATCTTGCAATTCATCACCCCTATCTCTGTCAGTTTTATCCATTTACAGTTCAACAACACCAACAGAACCGTGATATCATTACCCTTATGCCGTATGCATACAACCATCCTCTGGAAAAAGGTCCCCTTAATACTATATGCATATTTGGATCCAAATATATTCAATCGCTTGCACCTTCCTTTCTCTCACTCCACTCCTCTCTGTTATCAGCTATATCAGAAGAACTCGGCATTTTCTCTACTTTATGAACCTCTTATATATTTTTAAACAATCCAAGAGCCTCATAATACATTAGGATATACAAATAAGCAGCTTATTGGCTTACGTCTTCTTCAGGGTGGGGAATCATTGAAGAGTAGTTTATCACTTGGCCTGTTTTATTGACTAAAAAATCTTGAAAAAGAGTTTTTTGATCTCAACGGTATGGCCCGAAAAACTCAAGAAGGAGAGATAAATATCCTGTCTTACGAAGATCCGTTGTTTGATGGATTATTCCTTTTCATTCTACAAAGCTTCCGTTTTCTCCATCCCATCTTGATAGAAAATAAAGTATAAAAAATAATTATGCAATTTTAATGGAAATATAAACCTGGGAATGGAATAGGCAAAACGATCATGCAAAACTTTATCAAGGCTTTGATTATGTTGTTCTTTTTTGGCAACACTTGTGCAAGTCCTACTAGATTATTGACATCGGGACAGCAGCCTACTACTTCTTCTTCGTTGCGGCTAGTCTGGATTATTTTTTACAGACAGACAGACAGGGAGGGCAAGAACTCCTAAAAAATATTGAGCTAAGAGTGTGAAACGATGTTCTTTGGCAATGTGTATGATATGCGTTAGGAGGAGGTGAGGAGATTGCATGTGTGTATTATACAGAGGATGATGTGGGTGTTGTTTGATTATTATTGCATGTGTACAGGCATTAGAGAACTAGGTGGATCTTCTCATTAAGAGCGAGGCTAATGCGTTTGAAACTGAAGGGAGGAAAGGTGCAATTGGGATGTGTCTATTATATGGTTAAATTAGTATCATCATCAGAGGTCCACAAAATGTGTATGCATATCATTTATTAGACGGATTTGAAAATAAAGAAAAAGCCGTGAGAGGCAGTGAACCAAGGACATTAATACAACTCATCTCAGCACACATTGAACAGATAGAATGGAACACTAGGCCCTTGTCGTATAGAGTTAGAGAGATACAGAGAAGGAATCTGAGGGCTGATGGTAATAATAATGGCACGTTCCATCAACCAGATTCACTCTCATGATTTCATGGTTCGATCTCCGTATCAACTCAGGTACACCTCACAACTCACTGGCTCACTTACTCTATCGCCTCTTTTTTCTTATACTTTCCCATCACATCAGGGATAATTATACTGCCAACTCACACTCCACTAATAAGCCTTATTTCCCTATTATCATGTCCTCTCTCTGTCAATAAAAATTACACTGACTGATGCTACCTCAACTCATTATTCACCTTCCCTTGATTGCGAATCAACCAAGTCAGTCAATCTCAGAAGGCCCTAAATACTTTCCAGCCTTTCGAACATACAACCCTTTTACCTATGCAATATATTCATTCATACATAGATTTTCGGGAAGTAATTGCAACTTTTGGAACTACAGACAAAACACTGACTAATAAGCGTCAGATACCTAGAAACTTCATCCTCTCGTCTGTCTCTTCTAATAAAATGCATTATTATTATTTTATTGCGCATCATGGATCAAGTACAGGAGTTATGTATACAGTACACATCAAACATTACAAAATAGTGTACCGTCATATACTCCTGCACCATACACAGTTCGAAAGTTCAAAATGGGCTTGGAGTAAATATGTTAGGGGGAAAGAGTACAGAGAGAGTATCAGCTTTGAAGAGATTTACAAGGAGCCAAATAAAATTCCACGGAAGGATTAAAATTGGATCCACCTTCCTAATTCCTAATACACATGAAATGTGCTGCTTAATGTTGCTTAGCTAGCGTGAAAATAATATAAAAAAAGCTCATAAATACTTAAATCTTTTACTTTGTAAGCAGATAAAGGTTGTTTGTTATAATATTATATGCCACACCTATGACCGTGGTAAATGGTATCAATTCGGTATTAATATGACTGTCTTACCCGAGAGCATTAATCAGAGTTGCTGGTTTGATTTGAATCTCTTCCTATTTTCCTTAAGTGCTTGGCTGACAGAACATTTTAAGAACATGCATCGAATGCACGAATACTACTTCCGGAACCCATCCTGCAACTCCTTTAATTTTTTCAAACTTAATTACATGCATTTGCTATTGACCGCAACTCATATCTCCAGGACCTATGTGTGTGTTTGCTTCTTGGCTATCAGTCAAAATCATACACAAAACATTTGTGAACTTCAGCTCGAATATTAGTATTTCGTATAAGCGTCATGAGTAGATTGATTTTATAGCATGTGAGAAGAGTGGCTGCTGAAGACTGCTGTGTTGGAAGTGAACTTTCATAATGTGATGTTCGTAGCTTAATGTATTCTGGATTTCTGGGTAAAAAGGGAGAAAGTGTGTAAGAATAGTTGAGAAGATATAAAGAAACACTGAGAGAGAAGTGTGGGCCAATCACTCGGTTCAGTTGTCTTCATATGAAATAGTGTACAGACGATTATTCATGTGGTGTTGACTGCTATTTTTCACAAGATAATGTCCTTCTTCTGCATAAATAAGGTTGATAGAAAGCTCTAGAGGAAGGGATCGATATCAATAGGGACGTGAGAAATGGGAGTGCTAGCCCGTTCGAATGTTCGTAGGTGTGTTGGATGAAAAGTCTCTAGGTTGGTCCAAACGTAAGAGTGAACTCGTCAATCCTTTTTCTCCGCTTTGTCACCATCATCATCCACGCCAAGCTCCCTAGAGTCTCTCAGAAACTTCTTCAGTTTTTTTAACCCTCGGATACCTACTCATCCCGAGAAAGTTACCAAAGTCATAACTAAACCTAGGAGGTAGTAAAGTACAGTAGAATGAATGTCCTGTATATGTATATGTTGTATGTATATGAGATTATGTTGGTCTGCCTGGCTGCAGGATCAGCGTCTTGTTGGCTACCAGGGAGAGTACCAGAGAGAGAGGTCTCATCTTCAAAGTTCTGTCAATTCCATTGATATAAACCATGCATTTTGTTCTGTATTTGATGCATTTTTTACTGATGCAATAAATATGCGAGAGGTAGATAGAGAGAGGAAGAGACTTGGAGAGATAGAGGCCACAAAGAGTTGCAGATTCATGCTTTTCTTTTGTGACAGGACTTTTCTGATAACAATGCTGAAACAGCAATAGACATAGATTCTGTCAAATTGAACCTTCGTTGGCTCTCCATTTGCTACGACTAAATCGACAATCAGGCTTCTGTTTTGTGTAGCTCAAGGCTCCCTCCCGTCCCATACTTTCACATTTGACAACTTTTTCATGAACTTTACCATCTATTTCATTTCTCGAATGAAACAATATTCAAAAGCACCCTTAAACCTCCTCAACTCAGAGTACTCAACTTCTAATAAGGCTTAGTCCACTACGAGCTCTCCGAATATAAAAATCCTTTGCCGTCTCATTCACCACGGCTTACTTGTACTACCATCTCAAGTCTACTATCCACTATCTCTAGTTTAAACATCGTCTCTTCTCTATTTACATGTTTGATTTTAAATTCTCATTCAAGAAATCAAGCTATGTCTACTACTTATTAGCTGCACTCAATAATCCTACATAGATCTCATAATTTTAGAATTTTACCCACCTAATGTATCAGTAATCAGTGTATGGTAACTGCATTTAGTCGCATATTTTGTTCATGTCAGCTCAGTCCGTTGCTGGTTATCTACTCATTCCGTAAGTTAAAGCAAATTTACTATCCGTTTTACGAGGATTTACGAAACTGACGAGAGGATCGCGAGGACCGGTCTTTCATCACTTACATTTCATCCGGATTGAGCAGTAGACTCCCCTATTCTTCCAATCTTAAGGTTAAGACAGTTTCTCTCCCTGACTGGTGAATGTAAGTATGTAGGGGTATGAGTGCATCTCTTGTTGTCTCTATACTATTAGGATTCTCCGTGGAGATATAATGAAGCGGAAACTATCAGTAGGGATGGTGGCGGATAGGCCCTGATATTTTAACAAGAGCTCAAGTCCTATACATGATCAAGTATAGTAAGAACGCAGGTTCATGGCTCCACAAATAGTTTTCAAGGAAGAGAATGTCATGAAGCATAGTACGTGCTATTGTTCCAATCTGGCATTGTTTACAACATGTCTGCATGACATTTACTTGATATGTCATGCTGACCATTAGTAGGGGTAGCAGTCATTTAAGAGGGCTTAATGACTGACTTCAACCTATTTGTATATCATATTAGAATCAGAAAGGTGGCTTCATATTTTTTCCATTCCAGTGTTTGAATTCCTGACCCGGATCCGGAGTCGACCTATTGAGCACTTCCACCTACTTCATGGAATCCCCTATGTACTAAGCGAAGTAGGCACTCACGTCCGTCATCAATCCATTCTATAGCTATATAATAGACGTATCAATATAAATAACGGCTCATTTTACCGACACTTATAGATAGCTCTTTCACTGTCTGCTATGATCAGGTACTAGAAAAAATATTAGGGTTGTGGTTAGGTTAAGTAGACAGCATAAAACATCAGGGAATTCAAAGATTTTGGCTTACTAGTCACTTTGCCAACTGTGGCAATTAAAAATTTTCTAAAATCGCCTTTTGTAGGGGTATAGAAGAAAAATCTTTTTTTAAATAACTGATGCAGACAAAAACTTTGTCTTGATTTTTGAGGCTGCATAAATATTTTGGTGCTTCTGTGTGTATTTTAGTCTATAAGATGAAAAAATAAATCAGTCCTGAAGAAAAAACTTCGGAATATGTGTAAGTGTGCTTCAAATCAGCTTTCCGTCTTGAGTCAGAGGAAAGCCGGTCTCACGGTTTTTCGACTTTGAGGAGATTAACTTGTTTGTTCAGTATTAAATGTATTTGTCATAGGCCGTTTAAACGAGATTGGTCTAAAGGTCATAAAAATAACGATTCTTATTCTATTTTTATATCTTCCATGTATTCTACTTCCATTCAATCATTACTCCTAATTACCCAGGTAAGTAGAATCTCATTGGAGTAGACTCGATTTTTAGCCAACCGTTTTGTTATTCGGATGACAGAACAACGTAAATTAAAGGGATGAACAATTAGCAGTTACATATAAAGTAGGACGGATCTTCTCAACTGATCTCATTATCAGCTCAAGGATTTGATGAAGCATCGAACCAAGTGTTCATGAAAAAAGCTGACCATATGCTCCAGTTCAAGTTGAAATAAGTGTAAGTAGATGAGGATTTTGTTTGTTTGCACATAAACAAAATCTAAATATAGAAAAGGATGAAGTAGTCTAATTATAATTTTTAGTAGTGTACGAAGTTTAGTAGATATTAGTGTTGGCTTGTGTTTGGACGAGGCTGTCGTGTTCCAGGTGTGATATTACTCATTTGTTAAGAGAAGGAATGATGTTTCCGGTGGCAGGCAGCTCTTGGTTTCATATACCACTTAATCTTGTCCATTCATCCACATCAGATTTCATATAAACATCATATGTAGAAGTATTTGTGGTTGCATTATTATCATGTAAATTCTGTTGGTTGGTGATCTGTGGAAGAGAGACATAATGCTCAGCCAGGTCTCCTTTCTTGTCTTGGCATTTACCCCGACAATCTCGTCTCTTGAGAACGGCCTCAGTCTGTCATCATCATTTGAAATCTGTTGAGATAGCTAGGCATGCATGATTACCGTCATCCTATTTTTCAATAATCTTAACTTGAGCGTAAAGTGTATAAAAGACTTGTGAACTCCTAAACAAGCTTAGCCAGCTAGTTTCCATTTGTCAATAACTTGTCAAGTGAAGTTGACAAGCATGAGTTCCTTGATTTCCCACCCTTTCAGCTAAAATGTGGTGGAAATATGTATTTTTGACGGTAAATGGTGTGTGCCAACTCCAATTTCTTTGCTATTGTGGTCGCACTAAAAACCCTCTTTATACCGTGCGAATATTATATGGATTGACATTTTGAGAAAACAAGTCACACAAATTACCCATATAATTATTATGCATATGCTTTTTATACCGTGTTTGACACAAATATAATAATACTTATTTTTCAAACTAACATCTTCAACTTGATATATAATGTGAGTGGAGACACCATGGCTGATTCTTTAGTACCAATGAGATGTGATTGAACTGAAAAGTTACGCTTGAGCCGGTCATATACGTTCCTCGTGATAATATTCCTGTCTTTGACTCTTTGATCTTATCACCAAGAATGTATAGTGTGACTATCTGCCATTACCAATCTATGCTACCACTTGAACCATACCTTCGTCCAACTTTTACCAGCTTTCCAGTTTCTTGTAAATAAACATCTTAAGTACTTTGTATTTTTTTATCAGACAATCAACGTTTTATTGACAAGCTAAGGCTTGACTCCTTGTACCTGTTACTTAAACATGTGTATTCATAGAACTGATTGCAATAAGCCATCAAACTTTTTTACTGCTCAATGTCACCAACTCTGAAAAACGTTGATTCGATCACAAGTATAATTACCTCGGCTTGAGGCAAATTGTGTGATATCCAATGAGTTTATGTTAATGTCATATATGGCTTGGATCATGCTAGTTTTGGATCAATTCAAGCTATTTCAAACGATCAGTCCTGTACTTAAACCCCGATTTTCCAACCGCTCTTGAACTGTTCATAATATGTACAAATGTTCTGCCCTGAATTTATTTAAATGACATTTTGATATCATACACTGTAAGTGTTTTGATTTGAAAATAGCTTAGCCAATTATTAGAATTAGGCCAGCAAACCTGAAATTTAGAATTAAAATATGGATTCAAATTACTCATTGTTTGATTTGAATCGATACGGCGACAGCCGGACATCGAGACTTCAGTTAGACACCAGGAAATAACTTAGCATCTGTTTATCATCATGTTTTTTTTAAAAATTCAATATTCATCGACTCAAATATCGTAACTTGATAGATCGTCAAATTTGGAGATTGTTTCATATATGTATTTAAGAATCCTTTGTAAGGATAAGTGTAGTAAGTGAGACTGTTGTATAATCTTATTGTTGGACCTGCTTGTAAGACACGATAAAGTTTATTTTATTGGTCTGAATGCATTAGTATTGTTTTAGTTTACCATTTAAATGTAATATGATGGTATGCATAATGCTGATATGAGTTGAGATTTATGAGTGAGGCACTTTATCCAAAGAGCATCGCCTGAAACCTTTCAACTTGTGACTCTCGTATTACTCCTGTAAATCATTCAGTCCTTTGGCTACTTTAGATGGAGGCTATGAACCATCAAGACACTATGGGGTACTCGATGAAGAAGGGATAAGATTGGAGCGTATTTGATTGATCTAGCGCTAAGTAGTTTAGCGTGAGAAATTTTAATAAAAACTGCTCACCGTGGTTATAAATTTACCTAACCTCCTCTGAGGTGGAAGTGTTTGAAAGACATTATTTGTATTTGAAAACCTGACGTGTGTATTTTATTTGCAATGAACTTGATGAAGAAGCTAATGGTTAAAGACATTTAGCCCTTGTTCTATTGTGAGTACATTGCATGGCTCGTAAGTCACCATGATTGCATCTCATCTTGCTGGGAATAGTTTAGGCATATAATATCTCTAGGAAATTATCGACTTATCACTCAGAAGACAATGATCTGATGCAAAGCAACGACGTGGAAATGATGCTAAAATGATCGTCCGCATACAGCGGATTCAAGCTTGTGCTTTTGATGATAGAAAAACACGTTCAAGATTAGATTTCAGTCCCTCTTCTCTTTTTCTCCTACTTTGATTGCTACTCTTTGTCTATGCATGCACATCTAATCATTTGAATGCAATTACAACCTTCAAAGCAACAAAAGTACACACAAGTTCAAATAAAAAATGTTCAATGAAAATTCTTGATGAATTCCAGACGGACTTGCACTCCTTTAGTTTTAAATCTCCTTTTCACTCTCGTGTCTATTTCAAAGGAAAGAAAGGCTGATTCTTATGCATTATGGCTTGGTTAGGAGTTGAACGATTAAAAAAGTATTTGCTGACCAGTAGTTCTCTTGGGTTTTAAATTACATCATAATCTTTCTTACTTCCTCAGCAGAACAACTCAAGTAATTGGGGAAACAAACAAACTAGAGGCAGTGTTAATTACTCCTTTAAGCTAGGGATGTGGTAGCAGATGTTGGGTCTTAACAAGAAATCACGTTAGGGGTGTAAATGCCGTGAGAACCTACGAAAGTATCCATCCAAGGGATATCCAACGCAATGTTTTTAGATTTGTCCTCTGACAAAACTCTTTTCTAGGATGAGTTGTGTTGTGTGAGACAAGACTCTTGTGGCTTATTTTCCCAGCTTAAACAAGAAACTGGACACCGGAAAAAAGTCACAGAGTTGGGTATTTCTATTATCATGGTGTGTTTATACTCGCCCGTATCACACGCTTTGGACCTGTAGGAAAATCCTTATCCTGTTGTTAGACAGGCTCAAGGATCTGAACAGCCCTTAGCATTTCCGTTTCCGACGTTAACATTAGCTGGATCATCTATAATATGACAAAATCACTACATGCAGATCTACAAGTAGTTAGTTCCTCGACAGTTGCAACCAGATCTGAGAGGACCATTTCATCCATCTAATCTTCTATATCTCTAGGCTTTACGCAAGAGAGAGAGAGAGAGAGAGAGAGAGAGAGAGAGAAGAAAAAAAAATCGAGAAGGATAATAACATTCTAATATTCAGAATATTCGTATGGGATCTGTTCCTCTGCGGTATGGGATGTGTAGTAATGATGCATGGCTCATAAGGAGAAGGGATTTTCGGCTAGGGATGGTTATACTGTCATCAATAACAATCATGTATACGCTGGGAAACGGATATTGAGAAGGAAAATAAAGACAAAATTGAGGTGATAAAGGAAGGGGTGAAAGGATTTGGGTAATGTAGGGACTCAGGTATTGTTTTAAATCGAAAAAGTGATATATACCTCTGTTTCTAGATGATACATCAATTGTAAAGGGGCACTAAGCTGGAAAGGGGCTACTGCTGTGTAGTAGACAGTAAGGAGCTGAAGATGAGATTTTTCTCCATCCAAGTTGTGCAGCCCGGTCGGGGCCGAGACTCATTTTGGTATTGTACTGAGATTGTCGGTCTTGTTCTATCGGTTGAGCCTCAAATGGGCGTCGAACTGAGATCTTATGAGCTAATAAATTTTGCGACAGTTGTCGTTACGAGTTTAAGTAATTTCCAAAACCCATTTTCTATCCCGTCCCTTGTACAAGCCTTGGTGTCAGAGCCAGAGAAATACTTTGATTTATGATAATGTTCCATTTTACCATTTTTGTATATTTCTCCCATGCACAGGTCCCATTAGAAGTTAGGATCATCATTTACCATTCAGGTAAATTTTCTTCAAAGTATTGATGCTTATATTACAAATTCGCTGGCGTTTCTATTCAAGTATCTCTAAATGTGTCTCCCCCATTTCTCATTAGCGGTCATATCGATTTCTCCTCATGGAATCAGAGATTCTTCTGTGTGCCTCCTTTGAGCCCCTGGAAAATCTGGGTTTTTTTCCTCTAAAACAGGAGGATCCGTTTTTCTGTAAACTTGTAAATAGGATGAAATAAGGATATTATGCGGTCAGAATGAGGGAGACATCCACAAGTTGCACATCTTGCAAGAAATGCATTTAGACAGAACGGTACGTAAAGCCGAGTAGTTATGACAATTTGGTTAGCCAGTATTTTCAGGACAGAAGGTTTGGCGATCAAGAAGATCCTTTCTTCCAGTTTGTGCACCAGGTCATTATATGATATCCATAGATGGGCTCATTGAAATAAGTTGGGATGTACCAAAAACTTTTGAAAGCTGAATCATCTAAAAAAATAACCTCCTTTATATGCCATTTCGACATAAAGCCCTCTATACGATGTTAGTCTTAGTCCTGAACTTTTGAGTGCTAGACTATTTGAGTTGATCCCAGAAAAAAGCAAAGCTTTTTAAATCTGAGCAGCTTTGAGGATTCTTCTGTCTCGTTTCTTCGCCAATTTATGCCGGGGAATGGATGAAGCACTTGAGAGGACTAGATAACCATATAACTATGACACTAGAGCATCATTTGAGTCTCTCCCCTTGTCTTTTGTTTCTCGGTCTTAACTCTTGACTTGGTGAGTGTATGTATACGGGACTTGAATGAGCATGGGTACGGAAGAGGAACGGTTTAGTGAGAGGCACCCGGAGAATCCCCCTGTAATAAAGATACTCTTGTGTCTTACCATTTATGTATCCTTCAGAATGGCCGGGATCCATAAGGAGCCCTTTTTGCTAAAATGTTCGACATTGTATGACTTGACAAGAGCACCAAAGCTGCCCACCTGAGGATTTAGTGGAGATTTCCGGTTCTCAAGAGTGTTTCAAAGGAACAGGTTGGCCTGGAAGTCTAATGGAAAGTCTTGGTAGTTATTTATGCAGATGGTAAGTGGTTTATGGAGAAATATTGTTCCGGCTGGCTAGGAACATTCTGTACATTGTGGAAGTAGAGAGTCTGGAAGTGTTTGAGAATGTCGTATTTGGGGAGAGGAAGCAAAACGGTATTGAGAAGTGCATTGAGCTCGTTTCCGTGCCCGAAAGATGAAAAGCGAAGTTTCGTTGGTAGGAGATATCAGAAATGCGAGTGGAGTTCCTTTTTCAAATCCGTTGAAACATCCGCTATTACACGAAAGTCGATCAAAGTTTCTCGCTTCAGTCCGACAGCCATAAGATCCATATATATGCAACTTTTCCTATTATTATCCTATCTCTGTGTATTGGGATATAAGTAAAGGAGGTTGGAGAAGCCTTGTGACGTCTCCTCCTCTAACTCCACCAATGTATACCCTTTTTAAAATATCGTCTCTCCTTCGAGTGTTTCACAAAATAAACTCTATATCTTCTTTTCCACGCCATAAAATTCAAGAAGAATGGCTGCAATAAGACAATTGTACTAAATTTGATTACAGATTATGCCCATATATATTGCAAGAGGTTAAGGGGAATGCCTAGAATAAATGCAACTGTTGCAAGTCTGATCTACAACTTAGTTTACCAGGACACAATAACTAAGAAAGACTAAACTCCACAATTCCTTCATCAATCTTCTCAGCTCAGTCAGTTCGTATCTCCACCAACAAAACCCTTCCCTTCTTATTTCATTCATTCTGACAATCCACCACCCGAGCCTCGTCCTCCGCTTTGATCCAGATGTAACAATATATCCCACCGCAACCAGATCTTAACATTTTATGGACAAAATATCCTCAATCCACTTCTCCATCCTTGTTAGCCCCTAATTTCCTCTAATTCATAACACAAATGCCTATAAACATCAGACAACCTTATCCATACTATAAACAATCATTTCTGTTCACGCTCAACTTTCCCACTGTCATTTTTCACTTGTTTGCGTCACTTGTTTATCAAACAACATGGTTGCATTACAATAAATACTGACGGTCATAATCAACCATACCATCACTCTTTTAATTTGACTCTTTGCAAATAAAATATGATACATGTCTATTCAACCTCCCAGTATCAACCCAACCAAGGCTACTTATCTATCCAACCATTTCAATTACAATAATAATAAATATTATATTTCTCCCTTTCTGATTCCTTCCTAAACTACAAGATCTAGTTATGCCAGTCTATTTCCTCTCTAGAAATATTCACTCATTAGTCTGTGGATTTATAATTCACGATTGACTTTAACAAACCGCTCTCTTCCTTTACATCTTGGATGGCTCAACTCCTCACCATTTTTGACAAGCTTGTCTGGGAGAGAAGGAACAATTCAGCCATTTACATCAGCAAATGTAAGTCCCTTCTAAACACAACATTCACTACTGTTTTACTGTTGATCCACTCTTACGCAAAACATTACAGTCAGAAATCCTGTAAATTTAGTTTCTGAAATATTTATATTTATAGTTGTACCATAACTATTGAACAATCCAACTCTACTTCAAAAGTATGTAAAACAAATAATCTTAGCAAGCAGTACGAGTGAGTGTATTAAAAGTCGAATGTATTCAAGAGGTGTGAAATGTGTTTGAGATATATCTTGAGGAGTTCAATAATGCGCTGAAGTGATGTTGAGAGGTGTGAATTAGGTGATTGTCAGCCAGAGTTAATAGGAATCCGCTTTTGTTGCACATGGCATTTATGAGGATGGATTTTGACAAGGGTGGATCGGAGTATTGTCACCCATAGTCCAGGTATTACCCTATTCTGAGTAAGGTTAGCTCTTTAGAGTAAGGTTGGTAGGAGCAAGAGGAATGGGCAACAGAAGGGAGGCTGATCAGGAGGGAATCAGTTTGCGATTTCGAAAGTAAATTTCAAAAGGATGGAAATGTGGGGCAGGATTAGTCGTGGATGGAACTGGGAATTCCAGATTCGGGTTTCCCTGACAGTAAAAGTAATGGATACGTAAGAAATAGTGGGATTAGGAATGGTTTTGTGATATGAGGCCTTCCCTTCAAGTCAGTTCCCTTCAAATTAGGGAAGGCGAGATGACAAAAAAGCTGTTGGCGTCGTGTAATCGAGAGATAAGGGAGTTCTAAATCCCTTCCTTACTTTTGCCTCCTTCATTTGGATGTTTATCCACTCATTTTTTCTTCGTTATTTCCTGTGCCAAAGATTGGAGATTGAGTGTGATAAGGGGAACCCCAAAATACCTTTCTCCCAAGCCTCTCATTTCTCCACGACGAAAAAAAAACATTAGCTAAAGCCTGTCTCTTCATCCACCGTATATGACACTCGATTACCATTTTCTCCCTTCTTTGAACTTCTTTCACAGTCTTTAAGGAGAGGAGAGAATTAACATCTCTTCCAGACACTCCCTCTTCTCTCTTCTTCGTTTCACTGGGTCAGCGCTCACTTTCAACCAGAAAACTCTTGAGAGCTGACCAAGTGATGAGAGTTGAGTAATTCGATTAGACGGAGGAGCTAACTCTCGGGAAACTGCTCCCGAGTTTCAATAAGAATAATATGTTATGGTGGTAAATATTTTTTATTACGGCCCCAAGGATATTAAGAGGCGGGCTGGGAGTGTAAACAGTACATATCTAAATGGATAGGAGATGAGTAAGGGGAAGGTCTTGTAGTACTGTATCATGTGAGTTAGGATTAAGATGACCATTTGTGTAATAGTGTGTATCAAAAGATTATTTAGTATGGGGAAGGAGAGGCTAATAAAATGGTTTGATTGTGTATGTGTATGTGTCAAAAAGTTTGGCGTTATGGGTTAACTTGGCTCAAAGTTGGCTAAGCCTGTAAAGTTAAGACTGGGGTAAATTCTACTGGCGGTCAACGTCCATTGGGCTGTTGGTCCAAGAGAAATAGTCAATAAAAGGAGCCATACAAAAGGGAGAAGGGCACTTGGAACCTTTTATCTAAATAAGACAAGTATATCATATCTTTGGAAATGTGCTGATTCTTGTGGAGAAAATGCTGTCCAGTCAGCTCAGGAGTACCGAAACGGGTAGCCGGAGTATTTGATACTATATGGGAACAAGATTTCTCTATTATGTATTATTGGCATTACAAATACTTGGTCATGGCTAAGAACCTCCAGGGTAACTGAAGTAACTGCCAACGGAAAAGGCTTTCTTTGTCTCAGGCCCATTTATTCCTTCAAGTACAATCTTACTTTCTCTGCTGGGCATATACCCGGTGGACGGGATGGTCTTGATGATAGAGCTGAGTAGCGGAGGTAGACTCTCAGGGAAGAAGAGTTGGTGGTGGTATGGTGTGCTGTCTCTATTTCGCTTTTATATGTTATTATGAGTTGGAGGGAGATGGGAAGGGATAAGCGAGACAACAGGGAAAGAATAGTCAAGGGGATAAAGGTCCATCCTGTTGTCGTAAAAGCCTTATAAAGTGATTAAGGGGCAAGAAGATGACTCTGTGGCCAGATATTCATTTCCGATGGATAATATTTGAGTGGTATTCGTTAATTTCTTTGAAAACAATTATATCTGAAATATTGCGAAGGATGAATGGAGGGAAGCTGATATATAGCCGCAAATTATTTGCCATGCATATAAAAAGGTCTGGTGGCATTGTGTCTCTTTGGCATTCCCATAACATTCTCATTTCCAGAATTGTGATGATAAATGCAATATCCGCTCTCCTTCCCGAGTCATAGTCTAGGAGGGTGGTGGTATTTCCCTCCAAGAGAGTGTTTAGGGCTATAGTCCTTGGAAGAGGGAGTCTTAGAGTGGGGCAAAGTTCTTTGCTTATTGGAACGGATCAAAAGAGACTACTGTTTTGTATGAAGCCAGTTGCTGCGGAAAGAAAAGAAAATTTATCCCTTTCGTGGCGTTGGACTTGGCCACATAATTGTATTATGCACAAGATTTGCCATCCATAATAGTCCTTTGGAACTGGTTAAGAATTTCTCCCTTTACATCCTTCACTTGCAATAATCCTCAGACTAGAGCCCGAGCCAACATACAAGCTAGTTATTAAGTATTTCCCTCATCTCTACTTATACCACCACTACTGGCTCCTTTATAAGTCCTTCCCTTCTTTTACTCTCTCTCTGCTATAAAATAATCATAATAAGTGGTACACAAGAGGCAACATACCAAGCTATCTCCTGTTGTATATCTTTTGTAGTAGCCTCCATCCCTTTCTTCCATCATCAATTAAACCTCCTTTTGGCTCCTCACTCCTAAAGTGTGCATTTTATGACTTTATCTAAACGCCACTCTTTGTTGTCCCACTGCTACACAACTCAAGGATTATTATTACATAGGGAGAGGAAATCCATGACGAGTTGAGAAAGGTGAACTAAATCTCTGCCACAACTAAATGCCAGCTAAACTCTCTCGCTCTAATTATTGCCCGATCCTTGGAACTTTCTTTCCAAGGACTTTCAGAGCTTGTGGTTCTAGGAGGGAAGATTCTAGAGGATCCAATCGAAGTTAATGAGCAAGTGGCAGGCAGGTAGAGAAGTTTCTTTGTCAGGGTCTCCAGGGAGCGTTTCTTTCCATTCGTTTTATGGTGCTTATCAATGCAGATAATAAGAAAAAGGGATGGAAATAATTGTTGCACGAGGGAGGCATACAAATAGACAACTAGATGCAAAAATTCACAGCACATCGTCCACTGAGTTAACCCTGGATCTTGTCGCATGCATATATAGTTAGTGGAAGTTGGAGCTGGTAGAGATGGTCTTGCAGTGTCAAGTACCGGGGTCCGTGTGATTTTAATGGAATATGACAAAGATGGGGGCTATAAAATTAATTGTGGCTGAGATAGGAAGAACAGCAATAGCTTAAAGCGGAGAGGAAAAGTCATAAAAGTTTTTGGGATGTGCCCGAGTCGTTTCCCGTGTCAGGCTTGCAAACCTTTCTCGGACGACAGCTTTATGAACATCATATGTTACTACCGTTTACTTACGCCGAGGCCCTTTCTTCTCTCCAGGCCCTATTGTTGCCTTATTGCTCCTTGCCAACTCTTATCGACGGAGGGATCCGAACCACTTATTATTATACTACCAATACCCTTTCTTACCTCCAGGCCAATAGTCCAGTTCAAAAGACCGTCCGCTCGTCCCCGGTGGATTACTAAGAATCAGCTAGGCTTCTCTCCATCTTTTAAATGCTAGATCCATCCATTCCTCACGCAACCAGCTGAATCAGCCTGGATTTTATTGTAAGTGGAAAAATAATAGCATTGTTTTCCTTCCAAAATTCTCCATTTCACCAAACAACCACAAGAGCTTTGTTTACTGAATACAATCCTGTCATTCACAAAACAATTTCGAGCCTACGAGTTTTTATATAAACATCCGGCCTCTTATGGATCCAAAATCAACATTTTATTTTTTATTTGTTTCTTCCTTCTTCATATTGGAATGTAACAACAATAGCTTACAATTCTCACAGTATTAACGGACTCCTATAGACTTTAAATTATTGAAATGTATTCAATGTTTATTGAGATGGGCTCTTGCAAATGTATTTACACAGTCGTTATCCTAAGCCAACTCACTGAGATAGACAGCCGTTTCATTGGCTAGCTTGGCATTAAAATTAAAAACAATAACGTTTTAACCAACAAAGATGGCTTGTTTCCAAGTTTGTTTTATTTTACACGATACAAACATTAGAAATTTAGCATGGAGCAGCGAATGACTTTTTGTCATTATTGATTGTCACCTAGACCGCTGGAACAAAAAATTCTCAAAGGTCAGAAAACTTATTGTTTTCATAAGTACTCAAGACTATGAAAATCAAGGCTCTTGTGCTTAACACCTTCCTTGAGTGTTGAAAAAACGGTGGAATATTTTGGGATTTATGAGGATAACAAACATTTGTGGTAAAGTTGTAAGGAAATGAGAATGAAACTTGGTTGCCTGATTGTATTATGAACCTCATTGATTTCCTTATTAGAGAAAAATAAAATAAACTCGAACGGAAGAACTGGCTTACCTTGAAAGATCCAGTGAATGCCTACAACCTCCTTGCTCATGCATCGATCGACTAGAGAAAGGTAGAATTTACTCTCAAGTTAGAACCAATCCGTCCATATAGTTAAACGTCATGAAAATGTTTATGTGGAGAGAAAAAATGGTTAGAAAGTTGAGAGGGTTGCAAAATCAGGTGAAATATTTCTGAATTGGCAAGTTCCCCGGCAGTGAAAGGAGGATAAAGTAAATTGTAGTCGACGGAGTTAGCTCGATTCTTTTCTTACGGAAGGAACCGATATTATATAAGCGATATGTTGACTCCTTTTCAGTAGATGAGAGATAATGGAACCAGGTGGTGGTGGTGGTAGTGATAGGCTGTAGTGCATATGGTTTTAGGTCTAAAGTACCTAAGTAAGTCACATTAAAGGGATTGAAGAAGTGGAATGAGTGCTGGAAACAGGGATGAGACATTAAAGGATCAACTGGAGTGGCGACCGGCCGAGAAGGTGTTAGATCCACATGTAAATCAGGAAAACATATCCAAGTCAAGATGGAGCAGATGTGACATTCAGTTCCGATCCTGCCATTATAACGATTCCTTCTGTCTCTCTGGATTCTGCATAAGAAAGTCAGAGTTCTCTCATTCTCATGATCCTTGTGCTGGCTGTATTATTACAAATCCACGGATCGTGCCATTTCTATATCATACCTTCCTTACGCGTAATTTCAATGTATTTTACAAATCTGGATAGAAGGAATGAAGGAGCATGGCTATCAGTAGTTCTAAATACCATCTTGCTCAGGTGGTCTTCTAACTCCCAAAAAGTCACATGTGCTTTTTATGACAACCCTTTGATACTGTTTTGATTCCGCTCACTCATTGTCAGTCTGGTGGAATGCTTCGAGCCTTTATCCCCCAGTTGTGCCTTCTTATTCTCCCCTCTCTTCATTTCTTCTGTAGCCCGGCTCCACTATTTTTTCTCTAATATGCATTCAATAAAAATACGACGACTTTTCTAGAATATGTATAACTCTAGGGTCATACTTGTGACAGTAATGGACAAATGACCATGAGCATAAGTTAATTTATTTGATTTCTAAAAAAACAAATAATTTTTTACTCCCAGACTCAATCGTCTGTTGTCTACGCATGGGGATGTCTATAATGGAAGGGTATGACTGCAATTTAGGGGGAAATGTCTTATGCCGAATAATGTTATATATGTATATATATATATAATAAAATATGTAAAAAAAGGCAAGTGTTAGGGGTCGGAAGAGATTCCACATAATAAAGGAGGACATGGATGTCTGATCTGAGGAATGGAGGGTCGGGTCGGACGATCAAGGCTTAAGCTGATGCTTTTTCGGTGATCATGCAAATGAGGAGGGAATAGGGTGTCGGAGTGGAGGTCGGCAGCTTTGTAATTGACTTTCTTTTAATTATTTTTCTGCTAAGGGTAACTGGAATCTGAATGTTGATAGGCTGCAAGGACATTTGAATCCTAAGTAAATTCTAGAGCTTAATCTCTCTATACCGATTTATTCTGTTCAGCTGTGTGGAAAAATGAAGGCATTAATTGTTTCTTTTAGAAGCTTTTTGAAGTTTTAGCTTAAATTATATGCGCTGCAGGGATTATGAGACCTGATGAAACAATTTGATCTCACTTCCTCACTACTCTAGTCCTCCACAAAAGTTTCACCTCAAACGTCATATTTTCACAATACGCGTCTATACAAAGATCCTATATAGACTCAGAACCAATTCCATCTTTAAACCTTGACGTCTTTTATCCTTTCTCTTCAAAGCTACAATCCACAGTCAGGCTGGGATGGAAAGCACGACCAACCCAACGCCGCTGTCAATGGAATCATTTAAAGCTTAACTGCAAGCCAGAGCAGTTAAGTTAAATGAATGCACTCATCTCCAAACATCTTATTCATTCAATCCTATGTATTATCTTCTCTATTGCTTCTGGCTCCTTATTGCCACAAGCTAAATGTCTTCAGTAAACTCGACGCTCTATCTTTTGTATTTTTTACATGAGTATGGTATAAGAACCATTCAAAGTTTCAAGATACTCTCTTTCTCTGTCTCTTTCTCTCTCTCTCTCTTTTTGAGAAAGAAGCTTAGAGAAAAACGCATCACAGAGTACAGGAGAAAATGTCACGATATGAGTGAGTCAGGAATCGATAAATAATGAAACACAACACTAACTAAATTATGATAAACATTTATACAAATATTTTATATTTATATTTAATTGTTTTTGAATGTGAAGCTAAATACCCATTATGTTGTGTATTGGTTTAACGATGTTTATCAGATGAATTGAGTGATGTTGATATTATGAAAGTCTCATTTTTATGAAATTTGATGCCAAATAATTTTTATTTTGCCTCAGGTAGGTAGCTCTCGGATTGAATTGACAACTCTTAAGTTGCTGGCTACAAACACGAGATGTTCTAGTTCACACAGCAGGCCAATAGAAATATATACAGAAAGGTTTTGTCTTGAAAGCTTTTCAATGGTATCGATATACTGGGAGTATTAATGACACACTAAATAGAATTAATAATGAGAAGATAAACATTTCTATGAAAAGAGATTTAATATCCAGATTTTTTATGCTCATTTTTGTTTAAAAAAAATTAAAAGTAGCTATTAGTTAGGTCACTATACACTAGATAGGTATTCCGTGTTTACCACACATGAAAACACCACAGGGTAATAATGAATGATAAAGGATTAAAAGGCTTTTCCATGAAATTAGCCCAGCAAACGAAATGCCATGCCAAATTTCCTGTTAAAAATGCTGCTCTGTCGATACCCAACTATATTAAAAATCGTCTAGAGCAGTGAGGAACCATATAGGATTGTAGCACATGGTTAAAAAAATATGAAAGGGAAGTATAAGTAAGAGGAACACAAACGTGTATCAAGTGTAGCAGAATAAGCTTGAGTTCTTCTAGTCTTTGAGATGATGCAGATCGTATCCCTTTAAGTAACTTGCAGTTTACCGAATCATTATGCTACACCGAGTTCATATTACTAGGAACGATGCGATGTTGGAGAAACTGTTATAAGTTAGCTGAGACTTGAAGCCAATGGAACTGGAGATATTATTATTTTGAGATTAATATATAATACAAAGAGGAAAGGTTATCCTTATAAAATAAAAATACATAAGGAAGGATGCGTGCATGGTAATAGTAGCATTGTAAGAAAGTGAAAAAAACGCAGATTTGGGGTTCATTTTTCATGAGATTTATTGACGGTTCTCTGCTCGGAGAAAAAAAGGCAAGATTGTGACATTGTGAGTAAACATAGTCCTAGAATTTACTTGCAAACAACCAACGTTCATCATCTTGTGAAGACTGAGCCTTGTCTATAAAGGTTTAACTTTGGAGATCACTTTCATCCAGAATATAAAGGAACTCTGTCATCCCCGTCCCGTCTTCGAGCTCGAGACTGTATTTTTTCCCCTATTGTATCCCATCTTTTCATTATGCTTCTGCTTATTTATTTTTCCATGGAGGGACGCCCAAGTCTATGGACCGTTTAATATTCATGAGTTGAAGGATTAGCCAACTATAAGGCTGAGATTAGGTGGCATGATTATTCGAATTAGGATAGAATCGGAAAAGGGCAAATCCTCCCTAGTGTGCGAGATGAGTGAATTTTATTTTCCTCGGGATGATTTGGGGCAACCGGAGATGATAGGAACTGGGTGTAGGAATGATCTTGTTTCGAACTTGTATTTCATGGGATTGTGTGTAGGGAGAAAGGAGTTTGGGGTGATGATGACGTTAAGAAGTAGCCTTGCACCCAGGAAGTGGTTTACCTCCCAAAGAGAACCCAGTTGGACTCTCTCTCACCAAAGAATTTGTCGTTATTGAGCTGTTATTTATTTCTTCTCTTTTCCCATTGACGACAGAAAATGATTCCAGGAATTTCCTTGGCCATTCATTTAAGTACAAAGAGTTTGGACTCTATGCAAGAATGACCATAATGGACAGCAATTGTTCATTTTTGACATTTACTGAAATTTTGTACAATTTCAGCTACGTAGTTGCCGAACTTTTGAAAAAATTGAGATCGTGCCAAGGTGGAGGGAGAAATTTTTCTTGACTCTCCTTCCATTGCTTTCTCCAGCTATTACTCTTGGATCCAAGGATGAGTGTGTAGGTAGGCGATGGATATTCGGTGTGGTATCTGTGTGTGCATGTACATATCTATAAACAAGCCCACTTCTGAAGCTCTATAGTCAACAGTATGTATACTATAGGGGTCTGAATAGACGGTGTGGTTGAGACAATAATTCCGTGAAAGAATAAAGGTGGGCAGTAGTTGAAGAGTGAGAGAGAAGATTGGTGGTTTGGCGACCAGTTTTACTTCCTTTCTTATTACAGGGGACTAGAGGGAAAAGGCCTCAAAGTTTACTTGGTTGTTAGCAGTGAGAGGGAGCGTTTTAGCGGTGTCAAATGCCATCAGCAATCCAATTTCATCTATTGCCAATCATGCATTGATGAGATGGCCAGACCAATCCATCCCATGATCCCGTTTTCCAATAAAGCCTAGGAATATTATCACCCAGATGGATTGGCAGCCCGGGGGAGTTACTTTGGCTCAGTTTTAAATAATACTACAGGCATTATAGGTCATAACATTCAGGAAGTGCTGCATTGGCCGACCTCCTCAATGTCCACCCATAATGGGTCTCCCTAAGCTTTTCAATGTTCTCAGCGGACCTCAAACTGCTCACTCAGCACAACATCGAGCCTTTTTCTCCATTTATCCCTTACGCAACATGTTATTTCACCGTCTTCTCCATCCAATCACCTTTCCCATCCTCAATTACAATCCCTATTCCCAGTTCCGGCATCAATATCAAATCCTCCATCAAGACCCATCTCAATCTGGCTGGACCTCACCTCTAGCATGGGCACCTTGTTAGCATCCAGGAGGACAATGGGCTTAAGATTAAATCCCATTTACGGAGCTTAGCACTTGCACTTAACTCTGTCCCTTACTTTACATCTTATCCTCTTCATGAAATTGATGTTTGAGTTGAGCTAGAGATTGAACGAGATCGCTTTTGAGACCCCTGTCAAATGATGGACGTCCGAGCGGAAAAAATATTTCTCCAACGGGCTCTAGGAAATAGTTTAAAAGTTAAGATTGTTCGTTCAGTTGTTGGCGAGGGTGTAGGATTACTCAAAGGAAGGCAAGGATGTGCTGTACTTAACGTATATCGTGTATAGTAGAAGATCTGTAGCAGATGCATTGTGTATTCTGTGCTAAAATTTATGGAGTACTGTAAGCTTGAGAGCTTGTAGAAGAGAGTATCAGAGAAGGACACCCTAGTCACTAGTATCTAGAGGTGATCAGTGACAAGATTTTCTGGAAAAGCTAGGATGTGGCTTGACTTAGAGCCTCTGTCTTAATCTAGCTGGCTGACTAATTTAGACTCTTATAATAATGTTGGTTAGACTGTACATAGTAGTAGTGAGTAATGTTATTCACGGGAAAGTAAATCTTATGCTAATTACTGATAATACTTCACAACAGATGTCGAAATTTCATTAGATCTTCTTGTTTTGAATCTCAGTTCGTTGGTTTGTTATCTGGGAGTTGTGCACCATCCTTCCTGACGAAATCAACCAGGCAATCAAATGAAACCAAACCAAATCATCATCAACTCATGTTGAAATGGAGGCTGCTCTTTCAACCATTCTCATAATTATATATATATATATTCATGAAGACACCGGCTGATGCTTTTGTCAAACTGTGCAAACAACGAAACTCTATCATTGTGCTTGATTCTACATGCACCTTGTCTCAAAAATTGCAAATCCTCTCCTTTTCCTCTTCTTTCCCTCAGCCCTTCGACTTAAGTGCAGAAAGCTGTTGTGTACACATAACTTATACATATCTATCATAAATGACAGAATTCTACTCAAGAGGAGACAGTTCATGGCACAATATTCGACATCATCATCCTTATTTCTATATTGACTGTGTGTATTATGCATATATGTGATCTGTATTGGTATCTGTACCCCACAATAGCCCTCCAAATTGAGTTGCCAATAGGCTTATGTACAGCTCAAATGTCACAGCTTCACAATTTACCCTTAGGACAAAAAGAGGAATTCTTTCATCTCTGTCCATAACTATAAAATTGCTAATGGATACAACGGGAGAGGCGTTTATCTCCTTGTTCCGCTCATGCTTTCTTGCAATACACACACTGTTGCAAACACACCTAGATTTAATGCAGATTTTCTACCTCATGGCCTGTGACCTTCTCGAAATGCGTGTAATCCAACTATCACACATGATATCACATTCTAAGGTGGAGGTGTGAGGAAGGAGATAATCCTCAAATCTGCACACTTATCAAAAATACCTCTTCAAAATGCGTGGCTTTGAAAAAGATGTGACACTTTTTATAACCCGCTATAAATATCTTTTTCCATGTATAAAACAAATGGTGTTTCCCTGTACTACTGCCGTCATAAAATATGACATTTATGATAGGCTCCCCTGAAGTCCGACCCGCACAGCCGAGGGGCGATGTTATATAGGAGCGTCTCCTTCATCTCAGGTTGGATTATTCAGACCTTTCCTCTCAATTTAAACACTGCTTTTTTGGCAAATCTGACCAACTATCTTAAGGCTGTTGGGATTCATAAGGCGGATTTTGTCTCAGCTATCGAAATATTTAAATTGGTCTATTAAAACAATTTTTCTCAAATCCATATTGAATCTCCCCTTGTCCTTCATTTAGGATATACAACCTTTCAAAAGAAAAGTTCAGACTGAGATGACGTTGTAATATAAAAATTTGAGAGAAACCAAAAGATCCACTCTCGTCACTAATTGTTAGAAAATATGACACGTCCAAAAACATATTTTGCTTGCTGTGTGATTATTAGTTGTTTATTTTGTTGCTCAAAAAAGGAAGAGGGGCAGAATTTTTATGAATGTTCAAAAGATGACATTGAGTTTGTGTAAATTTTAAGAGATGACAAAGCAGGAAAAAAGGAATTTTGATGGTCAGTACACAAAGTTAATGTTGTTTGTTCCTAACTATTTTTTTTTCATCCAGGTGAGGAACAGATAATGTTCGAAGCTTATTATGAAACTACGTGTGTATCCCTCTCTACTGTTACCAAAAGCTGAGGATATCCCGTAACATTGGGTATTCCAAGTATAAAACCTCATACATCTGTGGGGCATAACTCCTGGGATAATATTATTTGTGTGTAATTGTATTCTCAACCTCCCTAAGTACATATTTATATTTATCTACAGCGAATATGTATTTATCAAACTGATGTTGGTGGCATAAAAAACTGAAAATGTTTTTGTTTGCTTAAAGTCCATCACCAGGAGGAGGAGGAGGAGGAGGACAGAACTCGTCGATAGAGCCAATTTTGATCAGTCAGTATTCAATTCCAGTAGATCCATCCACCTTTCCAGCATTTGATTAATTCCTTCTTCATCTCCAGATCGAAGCCATTGCCGCTGTCCCGCATCCCTCAAACAAACCTAGGGACTTGATTAAGGTGAGTAATTGAATCGAAATGATTAAAATCCGCAACCTCGGGCCTAAATGGAAATGAGTGTAAGAGATTTTGAAAAGGTTAAAAAGCATGTGGATTGAAAAGGTGGATGTGGGGAGTGTAGGGGGTAGGAAGAATGAGAGGAATCCATCCACCTCGACGATGGCAGGTAATAAAGGTTGTTGCATGTTCGGATGTTGGGGCAAGGTGAGGAATAGGGTAGTTCCCACAGTTCCGTCCTCAGTTCCGTTTTTGCCAACCTGAATTGGCAAGCTGGGACTGTAAGTTCTTGCGGATTTGGAGTAAATTTTTCTCCGTTTTACGGGGAGGGTTGATACGAGGTGAAATCTTTGTAGCTAACCAAGTTGGAGGGGGATGAATAAGTTGAAAAGTGTAAGATTGAGGGTATAGGAGATGATTTTTATTTAGTATTTGATCTCGGACTTGTGATATCGTAAGAAAGGCAGAGGGATAGTATAAGGGAGAGGGAGGGGAGTGATATCCACGAGGAATAGTTTGGAAGGGGTGAAGACAAAGTCTGGGAGCCGTAGCGGTTAGTAGTTGAGAAGGAAGGTTTGGGTGTTCAGTGAACAAAGTTGACAACCCCAGTTAGTTGGTGGTAGTTCATAGAGGATCTTTGTCAGTTTTTTTTCGGTTAGTGTCCCTTATTAGGAAAAAGTGATGCGCATCCCAGGATCAGGGATAGACGAGGCGAGACCAACAGGGCTTGGACCCTGGACTAGTAATCATTGAGGAATCCTTCTTCGCCACCACCACTTGTGATTCTGACTATAAGTTCCGGTCCTCGAGATCTATACCATCCACCCAACCTCCACCGACATACGGACATATACATGTGATCATATTATATAAGAGAGCTAAAGTTTGGTCACTCTCACACTCACTCACTTCAGTCACTGGCTCTCTTTAATTTAGACGGATTTTTAGTCCGAGGGTTCATTCAGTTTCCCGGAGATCAGAGTGTTCAGTCCAGTTCGTGTTCGATGGTCCATGGCATCCGTTTATCCATCCTTGAACGAGGCTGAAAGTTGGACTGATCATCATATCATTACTCTGGGTCCCAAAGGTGGTGGACTGGACAGGGCGACCTCTCACCATTGTTGTTGTTGTATTGGGTGAAAGTGACTGGTGGTGTCCCTTCATGTTCACCCTGTGTATAGATATAGATAGACAAAGATTAGAGGTAGGAGTCAGCAGGAGTGCCCACTTGAAGTCATCTCGTGTAATTGCCCTTTCTCATTGGAAGCAGGACTTGACATTCTTCCTTGCGCCTGCCTCTGTCTCAATGTGTACATGTACCATTCAATTGTGTATGTATACTTCTTAAGCATTGGTGGAAGGTACAAAAAGTTGGTTGGACTCTCTTTTCTCATCTTCTTACCCGGGTGTTTTCTCCACGATGGGAAAATTCTGTTGCAAGCTGAAGCGCAAGCGGGCGTCGAGGTTGGTGGGACGAGAAATAGGGTTACAACTGGTATACAACCAGGCCTCCTAGTTGCTGTGTTTTCTTTTCAAGATAGTGCCGGCCAAAATACCTGTCTTGATTTTACAAATTGTCAACCACTACACAACCCCCTACTACTCCCTACTTCACTCTCCTCAAGTGCTCCTCCAAGAGAAATTAGGCCAAGACTTTCACTCTCTTTTTCTCTTTCAACCCCCCAGTCAGGAGGAATTGTCTCAAACTGGACTTCCTACGATTTACCAACAACAACAACCTCAGGGAGGACTTCGCTGCTAAATACAACGAAAAGTTCATTCAAAGTATGTGGACTTTGAGCACTGGGAACCCCTTCCAGGCCGGACCAGAGGTAAGCCTTATTACCGTTATCATCTTATTTCTTCATAAAGAGAAAGTTAGACACCCTCTTCCTAATCAAATAAGAACAAGACCCTTTTATGGGGGGAACAACTCCGCAAAAACTGTACTTGCATCTACAGGGTGTCTTTGTGCCACCGTTTTCATCGTGCGTGGTTAGGTAAATTACTTGTAATAATTACTTGTAAAGGGCGGCTGCTGCTGTGGTGTGAACTTACATGAAAAATTCGTGTAATGAAATAAAGAATACAATTAATTCCTCTCTCCATTCATCGGTATGCAAGAAACAAAGGCAATTTTCTCCGGAACCTATTCTCCCATTGACTTCCTGATTAGCCAACTTCTTCTTGATTAAGGCAATTTAAAGTCAAGAATTGTGCCTCGGCTTCAGACTATTATCTACTCTTGTACTTTCCTCTGGGGTTGGGGTAATACATGCTAGGCAGGAAAAACCCGATTTCGGCTCAAAATCCCATTCTCGAAAGGTGGTGTAAAGTATAAGAGGATCTCTACTCTTGTTAGAGTCTTTCCCCTACAGCTTTTTACAACCAGTTCAATTTTCAATAAACGATAAGCTGGGGTGGTCAGTATAGAAAATTATTGAATTTGTATGAACAGACATTTGAAAGTAATAAGCAACCTTTGGGCTATTAGAGAGAGAGAGGAGAAACTGTTTTTATTTTTATAACAAGTCTCATCTCTATAAATCACCACTAGACATCCCCATTGGGACTTGAGGAAGCCAAGGGTGATTTTGTTAAATTGGTCGAACTGCTCCAGAGGTGTTATTATTGAGCCGTTATCTCTTGACCAGGTTCAGACTGGAGTGTATTACACCCTCTAAAAAGACGGGTGCTAGACTATAATACGGCAATCGAAAGATAGTGATCAGGTCGTCCATTGGACTTTCAGTAAAAGAGGTGGCATAAAAATAAGGTAGTTACCGGAAATATGGACAGTGGGAAACTGATATAGTTCTTCATATCTAGTCCTTGTATGTGCCTGTACGGGTGGACAATTGGGATGAAAAAAAATTACCATGTGAAATAGTCTTATGGAGTCGTTTACAACATAGAAATATCTGTTAAAATCCACATCCCAGTTGAATGTTTGTAGCTCCCAGGTCTTGTCATATCAGTAGCGTTCAAATGTGAGACAGCTTTCCAGAACCTAATTTCCCTTGAGTGCTGTGTCAATGTCCATTCCTTGTCCAACTTTTGGGTGCATAGATTCATAGATTTTGCCCATTTTTACACTCTTGTCAGGAGCTGGTCACTGCCAAAATCGAACATTCGAATGATAACCCTCACACTACATGGATATATACGTATCTATATTCTCTATTACCCCTACCGCCAGTTCCTCCTGAATCTCAATAAACTGTATTATTACTATTACTTACTTATGTTGAGATCTACAACTTTTCCACCCCTTCTTTTCTCCTTATTTTGTATTCATTTTACCTTTCAATTTTTTTTATTCAATTCCTTTCGTCCCTCTGAAAAAAATACTTGGCCAATGGATCCAGCCATCACAAATTTCCTTTGGCTTCGAGACGCAATGATTTTTTTTTCAAAAAAGGATTTTGACAACTTTAGTATTTGGAACAGAGAAAGAAGTTAAGTTGTACGTTTTTGGCCCAAACTTGTCTCAGCTTCCTATCTGCCATTTCTCCTTTCGCCCCAAAGGAGAATGCAGTGGGAGTCTAAAAGATTCCTAAGTGGAGAAAGTCGGAGTTGGCTTTCTCAATCCTGAAACTGTGAACTCATCTTTCGCTCTTTGTGTTTGGGGAAACTGAAATTTTTCACAAGGGATGGATGAGATACTCACATATACCAACACTTTACGCTTTATTTTGAAATTTCAGAAAAGTCCGCTCATTATAATTTTTTAATTAATTTAAATAGACTTTTTCTCCTTATTTATAGTGTTGACGGCATTTGGATTATTACCATGCTGAGAAGTTGGTAATAGTAATTTCAGTGTGTGTGTGCCAGATATTGATAGAGAGGGGGAAGGTTTTAGACTATACATGGTAGTGTGTTGCTTGTTAAGGTGATAATTAAATATCTAACATCACACGTATGGACAACAGAGCATAAGAGGGCTTGGTGACAGGGCAAATGAAAACGAATGATTTCATCCATTTGAGAGAAAGAAGGGATTCAGGGATGGAGATGAATAAAGTGGGATTTAGGTCTTGACCATAATATTGTTTGTATCAATTAGCGTCCAAATGGAGAGTGTCACTTCACTTCTTCCCTGCAAAATAGTTTTAATTTGTTGGCTGTTACTACATGGAAAGTTAGCTATAGTATGTGCTGGTGTGACAGACACAAAGTTCCTCCTCAGCTACCCCTACCTCCTGTGATTTACGTTGTTTACCTCAAATTTCAAAAAGCAAAACTGTGCCCCACTCTCCCTGAGTGGAATCTCGAACATTCTAACACACAAATTATCATTCTCTCATTATTCCTGTACTCCTGCCTCTCACCCTTCCTCTCTCTTTTAAAGGAATACGAAATTTATGCAAGGACAAAGATTATGGAATTTTTTATACCCAACATAAAAGTAAAGCTGAAACCCTTCTATCCCAAGTCCTTATTATTAATATTGAGGATATGTATATAAATTATTCTTATTTGGTGCTAAATAGGGACTGATTTTTACTCCATATCATGGTTGTAATAAATCACCAATGTCCGGAGGGATCTCGAACGGCTAATAATAGTATACAAGTGAAACCCCATATTGTGTATTTATGTTTGAAGAATCCATCCTGTAAGAAATGGATAGGGAGAGAGAGAGAGCGAGAGAAGGGGTTGAAAGTTAGGGACTTATGGATTGAAGAATAAACAAGGTAGATGTACATATACCCAAGACTTGGTGGAATTGATTATCCAAAGTGAGAGTTGTTTATCAGATTTCATGGTTGCTGTGCAACTCGTCTTTTTGTGTTTCTAAAAATCTGTGTATAACAAAAAAAAAGCAAGGGAGGACTGGTTGGCTGCCAGACCATTTGGCCTCTGTTTACTCAATTTGACAGATGGGAAACAGGGTAGTATGAACCCATGTACACACAAACATCATCTGAACAACACCCATGCCAAGTAAGATGTGTCATGTTCATCCTCCTGCTTCTCTTTACTTCTCTCATAAACACTACACATATAAGTGGACTCTACGGAGAGCCAAGCAATCCAGTTCTGCCCTCCATATAGTTCAACATCCAGCTACATAGTCACAACAACTTGGCCGCGGAGATAATCTTCTTTCTGGCCATGTCCATCTTGAGCAAAGATGACCACATCATGGATAGGATGGCAATATTGACATGTTGTGTTGGAAGGATTAGAATCAGAAAAAAATTGACTGAGAGCGTATTGGCTAGACAGAGAATTTGTAGAGACAAGTCATCTCATTTATACTACTGGACAAGGAATTCCGTTTGTAGTCAATAAATAAATTGATTGTCCACCACCAGACCAAGTCACACTTTTGTATTGCTACGGCTTTAGGGGAAGAGATGAAGGGAAAGGGCTAAACACGAGGTTTGGGGCTCTTTATTGGTGGGATGTAGAGGAAAATTGATGATGATAGTTAAGAGTTAAAGAGCTCCTGGCTCTCTGGTGTGTTGTCTAAGCAATAAGGATGGTGTAGGTATTCCACACATGGATGTGTTTGGACGTTTGGAGAAGACCGGACGGGATGCGGTGAGAAGCCGCAGGACGCTGGGAGAGGAGAAATTAAACTGGGGTATCGTGTTCACACACCATTTGAGGGATTCGGTGACTATTTTTCAGTGGGATGGTATGGTGACCACCATACTTTCCTCCATGGCACCTGTTCTCTTCAAATTGGGCCCTTGTAATGGATTCACTTTATCTCCTGTGTGGATGAATGACGTCCAACCTACTTAAAACTATTCGCACTGATATTTCATCCCAATGCTTGGAGTTGGGAGGGCTGGAGGTGTGGGAATGGAGCGAAGCCTGCTGCTGAGGTGAGGGTGAGACAAGACGCCCCTCTCAAACAATTTTAGGAGCCACAAAGAACATTTATTTTGTTTGTGAAGTGTTTCCAGTGAGAGAAAGTCGAAATATATTCCAGCTCTTCTCTGGGATATTATATTTTGAGGGTTGTTTTTGCACCAGATCTCATCCTCTTTGGTCTGGGTACGTACGTAGGCATCATCATCATCATCGTTGTGTTAGTGTTAGGGATGGTGAATTTTTCCGATCCCATGAGTTTAAGAGGGCAGTTTCAGACGGAGGGAGCGAAAGGAGAGATCTCTTTATACACTTGATGCATATTTGGTGTTGGCAAGTCATTAATCGTAACCAAGTAGTTTGGGATGAAGGCTTGTCATATCTCCAGATGCGCCGTCTTGTTCTTCTTTCTTCATATATAGAACGTATAAATAGAGTCCTTATTCTATACTTCATCATCTTCTTGCCAAAAATATATGGACGAAATAGTATTCAATCTGTAGTAATCAATTTCAGGAGTAACAGCATGCCTCTAGATTTATCAATTCACCCACAATAGCTCTGTATTTTATATCATCAGCTCGGAAGGGAAGCTTATCAATCAATGTAAAGCTTTCCCTTATTTTTTCCGATTGATGGTTTCAACCTTGTCCATGCAGTTGCATATTTCATCTTTCCCTCAGTGTATAGAGATACAGAGTGTATACATATCTATTTTCCTCAGGTATTTGCTTCCAGACATTTTCCCTCCGCATGCTTCATTAGGCTGCGTCTATACATACACCCCATTTTTTGTTACATCTTCACATGATAGAGAAAAAAAACTGGGACGATCTATGGAGAGTTATACTAAGAATGTATAAGCCTCTGTTCTTTTTCATGTGTACTATCCGTTGCACCGAGGAGAATACAATGAGAGGTTCTTTAATCCATTACTCTCATAAGGGTTATTCATTTCTTATGTCATCCTAATGGACTAATGAGTTTGACAGATAAAACAAGTCATGTTAGACTATGTCGATTTCCAAAGTGATCTTGAGAAATATACACATTTAGTAGTATATCGAGGCAATGGCCATCCCTCCTCCCTCCGTCCGGAAAGATTTGAAGAGAGAGAGAGAGAGAAGGGGGATAGGGTTATATGTATATCGTTAGAATTTTCTGGAGCAGTTAAAGAAGCAGAAATGAAACCTTGTATTTTTGAACGGTTGAGCATGAGTCTTGTTGAAGGAGCAATTGGATGAGAAACTGCCGTATGGTACGGATTTGGAGGAAAAATTACGTTTTGTTTGATTTTCTCAAATGTATGCTGTGTTAATGGAGTTTCACCGTCTCTTTTGAATTGATTTGAGGAATCTGGATGCTCAAGAACATCTTTGCCATTTCGACTCCATTAAAAATGTTATTTGAGAGTTTTTCATTGATTTACAGATCAGGGAGCACTTACGAGTTTAGTTAGTTTGCACCTCGAGACTAGAGGGGCAACCCATGAGTAGATAGAACTGCTTCTAGTAAAAGTAGCAGGAGTTATTTGTAAGATGAAAGCCTTCTAACCAGCGTGGAACTAAAGAATGTAATAATATGGTAGAAGCCTCTTCTTCTCCTTCAGTAGGTCCCGGTGAGGTATCAGTATTTGTAGTATCACTAGTCCAAGCCAAATACCGCACCAAAATCTTCCTCTCTCCAATGTCTAGTGAAAAGTTTAGCTCACAAATGAGAATATATGCCACTTCGTTCAAGACAATACGGATTGATGTGAAGCGATCTGGATCTCTTAAATTGTATGCAGAACATATCACTTTACCAAAGCACTTATTTACAATGTACAAAGCTCACGATCAATAACTCCTGTACATTGAGTAAACACACGGGGGAAAGGGGAATCATGGCCATATCCTAATATCTCATCATATCAATCCTCTCTACAAATGCTAGTTCGGGCTGGCCTTCCTCAGTCCAACTGAAACAGACCCTACGTCTTCCTAACAACTCATTTCATCTAATTGAAAAGCAAATTTTATCCAAGTCGAATTTAAAGCTGGATATTCCGTCGCTCAATTGATTGACAGATTTAATTACTCTGCTAACCCACTCGCTCTCATATAGTAGTATCAATCATCCCTCCATCAGTCCTCTCTGATCCCAAGAGTACAAGCACACAGGTATGTTTCAAATACGAGGCAGCTGACACCATTTACCTCATAGCTTGAGTCCATAAAATGAACCTGATTATGGCACCCTGTACACAGTAGGTGGATAGTGGGTGCGGCTATATACATGAAATAATGAGGAAGATTGTGGAACACATGTGACAATCTCGAGCTATATATACATTCCACTTGATTGAAATTTCCTCAAGATTGGAAAGGGACTCTAGGATGAATTCTCACGACTGATTGAATTCGCAATTTTAAGAGTTTAAGGATTTTTGAAAGCTTCCAACGAACTAGGTTCAATAAGGAGTACACCGGGCATATATTATGATTTGAGATGGAGAGAGAGAGAGAGAGTGAAAGAGAGGAGAAGAAACAGGTCCAGCAAAAGTGAATTAGAATCAAGAATAGGAGAAATAGAGAACGTGGAGAGATGCTGGCATGTACTCGTAGTGAAAGAAATCTTAATATTAAAAACTGTTTGAACGTTCAAGGGGATTTTTTTTAGGAAAAAATTATTAATCGGGTTGAACGGCAATCTGGTACCCACTGAGATATTCCAATGCTTTCCTCTCACACTCTATTCAGTCCTATTCTTTTTAGAAAAAAAGAAGATGGCAAATTGAAAATCTAAGCTCCGACCTCGTCTCATTTTATCTTTCCATAAAAACATTTTGATATATAAAGGCCCCCTATATTGTGGGAAGGTCTTTAGCCTGTTGACATTACATGGCTGTCAATCAATTGAGCGTGCGAGCAATTGAGTAACTCAATTACATTTGAGAAATAAAAACTTTATGAATAGGTGCTGCACAGATGACACTTTTTCATTTCCATCCACTGCACTACTGGGCTCTTATGATCGGGAGTGTGTAAACAAGTAAATATATATTCTAACATTTGCCATTTATTTGTTTTTTAAGGGAAAATAGGGCAGGAAATATAATGGAAAACAATTTCAAGGAAATCCCAATTCCATGAATTGAAAATAAATATCGTTTCATTAAAATTAATAAAAATGTTTCCCATCAACTGAAATAGGTAAGAGAGTGAGATGCAATAGAAGTAAGATTATGTGATGATCTAAGAGAAAGTTAACTTTCTCTTCTAAGAGCTGCTGATTTTTATAAGAAATAGTTAGAGAAAGGAATCTACTTTAAGAGCTTCAGTCGGATGTTATATATAGTGTGTTGTTTATGCTTGAAACTGTTTGATAGCTTGAGTAGGATGTTACATATTGTGTTGTTTATATTTGATAACGCAAAATAGTGGTTATCAAACCATAGCAGTGTTGGCCTGGATATCCCCTTGTTGTTTGACGTTGTTTACCGGCTGTTTTGCCTTTTTTCGGGGGAATTAGATTTGTCTGGAGATTGAAAGGAAAGTGTAAGAGGCGAATGGGCCCATCAGTGTTTCTCTTTTGCTGATGGGGAACATCATTCAAAGGCTTGTCAGATTTGAGTCCAGAGAAAAGTAAGGTAGCGAGAGGAGACCCCGAGCAGTACTGTTGTCCGGAGGACTGAATGATGAGTTATAAAGGGAGAATCTGGCGCCAGGCACATCTTAAGCTGTGTTCCCTAGTAAACAAGCGGTCTCGAAAATACATATACACTCGTATTGATTTATTTTCTGACTGCACAACAAAATATTGTGGGACTACCACGCGCAGGGAAGTACACACCATGTATGTTTGATGATGTGTACTGCTTTACAACCTTCCAGTACACAAGTTGATCTTGCCCTCGATGCACTCATCGCTTTCCTCTCCTCAGTGACTTTCCCTTTACGAACTTTGGAGGTCACACTTATCAGCCAGCATATGTCTTTGTCAACAAACTTCCACCTTTACCCCTCTGTCCGTCCTTGTCATCCGAATTTTGGGTGGAGTCCTTATCCCAATACAATCAGCCCAGCAACTGGAACAAAGTGCGAGGAGATCAGTACTGTCTGCCTTCGGCCTCTCTCCTAGTAACCCTATATACACACGTGGTCCAACCACCGGCTCTCCTTTCTCTATACTACACTATAAATAGTCCTCTCTCATCTCCACTTGACTAATCATTCCTCTCACTATCAAATACCCCTTCCCCATGTCCAAAAGCTAACCTTTGTCCTTCTCACTTGTACTTTCTTCTCAACACGTCCAAGCTCCCTTATTATACACACCCCTAATACCTCTTCCCTGGGAAGTGACTCGACTCCTCTATTTGTAGACAGCATTTCATGCAAAACTATCTAACACATAGAAAGGAACTCTTTCCCCTCAACTAATACACACACACAAGTGCCGAATGAAACTCCAGGCTGGAAGACTAGAACCCGTCAGTGTAATTTTACTTGATTAAGGAGGAAGATATTCTGGAAAAAGATACAGCGTCTTTGAGCTCTTGGAAGGGTGTTGGGTCCAATGCATGTACCTGTGGGAGATACTGGATACACCCTGTCACCGGTAGCCAATTTTTATACTTCTTATATAGATTATATCCTGTCCCTCTAGTTTTGTCAGTCTGACTGAATCGCGGAAGTAAGATCTCTCATATGTGCATACTCCTGGCTTTAACGTCTCGAGAAAGCCGTAGGAGAGTAAAAAATACTTGAAACATCGGTGGTTTTGTATGCCGAGTTCCATATACTTATTTTAGTCAGCATATAATCTATGGGGGAGGAAATTCGGATTTCGTCATGATTTCTCAGTCATATGGTTTCCTCCAGATTTAAACTTGAATCCCATGTGGGTTCCCTTCTTTGTTTTCAATAAATGAATTTTAAAGGTATTGAAAATGAACAGTGAGGAAGTATACACTGGGCTTATCTATAGATATAGTTGATCGTTTGATGGGGCATAATCTTATTACATATGCATGGGCCTGGAGGCTGTCCATTTCATTGGAAAGCATTGGGAAACTCAATACTGAGTCCCGTTTACGATGTGATATATTCTGTAACAATTTATTTTCTGGATCAGTATTTTTGGAAGACGGGGAGCCAGCAGGCCATGTCGTACATTTGCCTGTGGTCCAAACTGTTTTTACAGAAGGGGCGTCCGTGGTCGTGAAATATTTGGGTGTCCTTTAGTTGTTTCTCCTGTTAATCTACATGTATCATCAAATGCTTCATGTTTTATTCAGTGGTGTCACGACAGGCCTTCGCATCAATCTGACCGCATTGATGTTAGTCACTGATACATACATGGGCCGAATCCCGTCCCGACCACACGACAAATTTCAAGAAACAATCAAAATCCTAACTATATAAGCTCACACACTTACAAAAGAAAAGAAGATAAGCAATAAACCTGGGTTGGTTCTTTTTATTAAAACTCTACTCCTTCCATTCTGTCCTCAAATGCACATATTGGTTTTTGTAATTCAATCCACTGAGTTTTCAAGAAAAACAAATTTATAAGCTCTCTTTTCTGGTTTTTATGCAACGATAGAATTGAATAACTGAAATTACTAGTTACTATGCTAAAAGGACTTATCTGGATGTGAGAAATTATGATGAGCACTCGTACTATCGAATATTATTTAACATTGATACTCGTAATTGAAGAATCGTGTGGTTGGTTGAGACAATTTTCTGATCAGTTGATGTAGACTTGGGATTGAGATTATTGAAAATGTTTTTACTTTCTCGGCTCTCTTCACGGACTGCTCCTCAAATTAATGGATTATCTATCGAAATTTTGCAGAGAATTAATTATTTTTTGAGGAAAATAAACCGAATAAATGTTCCTTGTCGTACATACTCTTGAGTAGACTCTGAGCAATTTCACAATAGAACAAGGCGAGGGTCCTGGTGATATTAAGCAACAACATTTTCTGTGAAATCCTCACTATAGTAGGCAGGTCAAAGGGTATTTCATATAAAATCTAATCAATTCTTTAGACACCAACATTAGGAAACTGAACTAGGGTTCCTTGTGTGACTAGGATTTTATGTAAATCGATAAGGCTTTTTACCCTGGGGCAACAAAGGATTTCCTGTGATGTAAAATAATACAATCTTGTTCTAATAAACCTGTCTGATGGATGGATAACATAATATACGTGCACACACACATACTACATAATGTCCCATACATCCCAACGTTAGCTAAAGATAAGTATAAAAAGCAAAAAGTGCACTAACAGCTTTAAGCGGCTAGAATTACATGGAAAAAATCAAACCCTTCATCCTTCACACGAACAATGTTAAAGAATCAAGACCAGTGTCATTGATAATCCCATACGCCTCCGTCATAAACTTGTAGCCTCCAATGTCTCTCATAATTTTTGATATAGAGATAATGAGTGGCTGGAAAGGTAAAAAATTGTAGCGGACTTGTGGACTACATGAATTTAAATACATGTAAGTTAAATGCTACAACCTTCAAGAGGAAGATTTGTAAAGCGAAATAAAGCGAAATAAAGCGAAACCATGTGGGCCATTGGAACTGGGATTTGTCCTAGCCTGTAAGATGATGGGGAATAAGAGTCCGTGTTAAACAAGAGGATCTAGTTATATTCGTATAGACTAGGTAGAAGAGATTGTTTTTCTCCAAATGTTGTTGACAACAAATAAATTAGGAGGAAAGTTGTTGATTATAACGGAGGAGGAAGAAGGTAGTGTGGGTACTCATTAAGGCATGGTGAGTACTGTGAAGCCAAGAATAGATGTATATAATTTAGTTGGATAATGATATAAAAATGTGAGCTGTTGTTGCTTTTCATTTTTCCTTGTATCAGAAATGTTGAAGGGAATATTGTGCTCGGTCTGCTCCCTGGTTTTGTACTGTTGTTGTGCCTACATTTTGGAATAATAGAATTATTATTACTCTTGTAGATTTAGCTCGGTACGTAGAGTTGGTATGTTTAGAGGAAATGGGTTTTTGGTAAGAGAGGATATAGGTACATAAATGTAGAACCACTCTGTGCTCGGCTGAGACTATTGATTTTGCTCAACTGTTTGTTTTATTGTTTGTTTATGTTGTCAGCAGTTTTAGTTTTCCCGTGCATTCAAAGTAGCATTATTGATTGGGAAATCCAATCCCGAAAATGGCTCTCCAGCTTACTTGCTTACTACTCCTGCCTCCCGTTACTATGTACGACTAATAAGTGAGTACATTAAAATCCTCTCTTCCCTCGTCTCTAGATATCCAAGGCTTGGTTGTTGTGCTCTCAAACTAAGGAGACTCGTACACTCGTACCACTACTACTGCTGCTCATGTTCACGCTCTTGTTGGCTACTCATTGTCAGTTTGTTCAGCTGAATAGCCTACATCTATACACAGAGATCAAATGCACAATAATTGAACAGACTTCGCTCTCATTATCCCTTTACTTATCATCAGACTTCCTACATTCAAAATATAGTAGATTCGCAACCTATTCTGCACCCTTTAAATCCATATCTACCTCGACCTACACATTACCTACTACTAGGACATAATGCCCAGCTCTCGCTTCAGCTTGACAAGAAATTAAGTCTGTGTGTACTACTGTGTAGTACCACCACCCACATAGAGACGCTAGATCCCCTCCATGAACTAAAACTAACAAAATCCTCTTGATCGCAATGAGATGAGGCTTTTGGATTGAGAAGGCACACTTCAAAAGTCCATACCTCTAGTCCTTCACATCCTGATTTAATAATCGCATTTAATACGCATATACAAACTACATAGTACATATCTCATATTCTAAGTAGTAATGTTCTAAAACTTTATTACACCTTGTAATTAATTAATGATAGACTGTCTCTATCGGTATAGTTAACAATGAAAGAGCTACTGAAATAGAATGATGCTTAATTACAGGTAGGTTCCATGATGATTATACTACAGTCTGTGTCTCTTTTTTGTATACTCTCAAGATAAGGGACAAGAGGCAAGTGCAAGTGTGGGAATTACATCAGTAGTCCATAGTAGAAAAAGTGGTAGTAATATATGTAGCTGGGATCTTATGGTGTATTATAATGATGGGGATTTAAAACATACACACCTTACTAAGGCTGTAGCCTACTAAGCTGTAGGCTGTGTACAAATACTTGAATAGTAATTTCTATCCTCGACCTTGTCCAAGTGCCAAAAATCCTTCTGTAGGTAACAAGTGCGAACATTAGCTGAATGCTTAAGGCAACGAATTGAGATCTCTTCCCTTCCTTATAACAAATGCAAATACATATCGTGTGAACGGTTATATGAAATTTTGTATACACACAGTTATTAACAAGAGTGGCCAACGGGAAGGCGAAGAAGGCTTTAGCTTGGGGGCTAACTTACACTGACGAGGTCCTACTAAAGTAGGAATAACATTAGAAAATACACCTATTATTATGTTATTATTATTAACACGGCATACATAGGGAAGAAAACGGTGGGAGCCAAATAATAATAATTGACTAGTGTGTTTGTGAGTGTGTTTAATAATAATAGTGCTTAGTTGATGTCTAGTAACTCGATCTCTTAAGTTACGTGTTCTAAGGTTTAGTTGGTAGTGCGATAGGGTATAGATAGACAGGGACATTATTTTAGAACTAAAAGACAAGAAAGATATGGAGTTGGATGGAAAAAGCTATTTGTTGTTTACTTTGCATTGCCATGTTGTTGTTGGCTCTGGTTGGGACTGATGCTGAGAGTCCAGTCGAAGAAACAACACGACCAAGACAATACAATAACAACAAGGCCTTGGGAATTCGTCTGTTGTTTACCCTTACATACAAATAGTACATGGGAAACACTAGCTAAATACAAATATTAGAAGGATGGATGGATCGAAAATACAACAAGTATTTTCTGTGAAAGATCACAATCCACCACTACCGCCAGTACTGGCAGAACATGAGAGCCTGACTATACTACTCTAAGCTGTGTGCCTGTATCACACGATTATAATTCACTTAACCACAAAAACTAATCCCAATGCACAATACTATTGCATATTAGTATAGATTTGGATTACATACGAATTACAGTACATTACATTACCTCTCTGGAACACAGTCCAGGAGCAGACTCCTGTTGGGACTTCCCAGCTTCTGGTCTCACTACCTTATTTAGTTCCTGCTAGCTTTGGAGATAATAATAGTCTGTGTAAATAAGTGAAGAAACTGTCCCATCTGAAAGATCCGGAAAAGGGTTACAAAATTCGTGCTTATCCATCTTGAGAGAAGTGTAGGCATGGATATAGTCACATGCAAAAAATCTTTAATCACATCGCTCGCTTAGAAACTCGGACTAAATATTTTCGAGCCTTTTGTGTTTCGTAATTCGTAGTGACTGCCTGGTTTGAAAATATCCTTCCATATCAGATCAGATCTTCCATGTGTCCATCAACACCAAATTCTGACTGAATGAGTGAGTGTAGGTAGTGATTCCCAAGCACTTGAATGTTTTCTCCACTTCTCGTGGATCTACCACCTTCGTCAATTGCCTTCTGTGGTTGCATGGCAACGTCATTTAACACCTAGTTACTTACCCTGTCAACAGTGTCAACCACTTACTTTTCTCGTATTACCCTCGCCGCCGTGTGAAATTTTCTCTCGGTTATTTCCCATGATTCTGTGAAATCATTGGCCATCAACGGCTTGGATTGGTTTGTCACTATGTTAGCAAAGCTAATGGTTTGAACTTGTCATGCCCGCGTCCCACTTTAGCCGGTCATTTATAATTTCTTCAACTTCTGTGCAATTGAACTGTGGTTTCCAGGCCGTTGTATCCAGTTCTAGCTTTGTTCAGTACGTGTACAATCATATAAGGTTAGAAAGGATGCTACCTGCTCGTTCTGCTACCCCGGGGATCACTATGTACAATAGGTCCATACCGAAACAGCGATTCTCTGTGACATCAACAAAATTCGTACTGTTTTAGTTGTTACCTTGTTATGCAATAAGATTTTGCCAGATGGATTGTGGAATGCAAAATTCAACAGAACGTACTAAGTCCATATATTTGAAAAATTGAATCTCTCTGTTCTCTACTCAATAAACATAGGTTATCTGTCGTATTGGAATGCTATAGTAAAGCAACAAGGGCTTGGAGTAAAATACTTGATGACAGCAGTGCTCCTCATGCTCAACAGTGTCAGTGTGTCATGCTGAGAAAATCCCCGGGACAATTAATTATAAATCAGTGGTCAGAGGTGTAAAGTGACCGTAGGGATAAAATCGAGTTAACCATCAGTATATAGTAGTACTCTGGAAGGTCTGAATGGACGTGTTTATAGTCGGATACATACTGAAATAATAATAATAGTTGAGAGTTGAGTCGAGAAGTGTGTAGTTAGTCGTTGATACCCTGCCCTAGAGTAGTAGATGTGCGGTAGAAGGACGAGAGGGAAAGTGCCTCCTCTTCCTCCACGAATATTGGCCGGTGAAAAGGGAGAGATGAAGAAGGAGAAAGTCAGCGTAAGTGTTTCCTTGTGTATATCTCGACGAAAAGTGTGGAGGAGATAAGATCATTACGAGCAAGTGTTTAGGGATATCGGGTTCTTGAGATTTTTTATGTGTTGTCTTCTTGTACATGTACAGGCCAATGGGATGTACTGATACCGTGTGTAGTTTCAACGTAGGAGAAAGAGCAAGAAAAATGATTAAGTGGCTCCACTGCTGCCTGCTACTCTCTCTAGCATCTCTTTATATAGGACGTAGGAGTGTGATACATATGCTTAGCGTCTGCCTCGGCCTCTCTTGTGTCACTTCAACTCTTTTTCTAAGACTGTACAGAAAAGGATAATAAGATTCAGGACTAATAAATTCCCTCGGTTGTGAGAAGTGTTGTTTAGAGGCTTGGAAAAAAAATCTTAACGAGGCCTTTCTCCAGACCTCTGTTTTACCTACGGTTCATTATCTTGCACCCTTATTCCAGGATGAGGAGCGAAATTTTTTTAACCACTACATACTACACTGTTTTTATGTTTGTGCTTGTCATCATCATCATCTCAATAATATTTTTTAGTGGATTCTCGCTTTTTCTAGGCTTGTCGTTTAACTCATGTATGTGGGAAGGAAGGAAATGATAAAACCTATTTGGATTTGTATTGAAAGTTGAGACTACATTGGATGAGTTGGGTCTAAGCTTTGGGCTGGTGTTTTGGTTTTTAGCAAAGTCTGTTATTATTATATTTGGATACTGGGTACTAGTATTCTTACTTTTTAACAAAGAGTAACTATGCAATATGTACAGGGTGTTTCAGGGTCTTTTAAATTGTATTTCTCAAAAACATCTTGACGGATTTTGTTCCAGTTTTGTTATTTAGAAAGCTGCATGAGAGTTGAGAAGAAATATTGAATATCACAGAATTTTTTTTAAATTTCCAAAATAATCATTCATGTGGGTTTTACAAAAAAATCTTAGAAACAATACCTGTGGGGTCCTCGAGTAGTTTTTTCAAAAAAGTTAACAAAATTTTCAGAAAAAAAAATTCACTGACCATTTAAAAAAAAAACTTAGTCTTAGTCGAAGACCACTCAGGGATTTTTTTTAAGACAGTTGTTAAGCCCTTGCATGCTCCGGTCTTCGTAGCTAAAGGGCTACCTATCGCCAATGTTAAATATCTGTTTTTTTTGTAAAACCCACATGGATGTTTATTTTGGAAATTTAAAAAAAATTCTGGGATATTCAATATTCCTTCTCAACTCTCGGCTTTCTAAATAACAAAACTGGAACAAAATCCGTCAAGACGTTTTGAGAAATATAATTTTAAAGACCGGTAAGGTACGCTGAAACACCCTGTATTATACGATGAAAATGAAATAATCTCATCTTATCTAAGTTTATATAATCTCTGCCCTATTGGTGTTAGTGACATACTAGTCCGACTTTCACTATTTTGGTCTTTGTCTCTCAACCACACAAATATATTATTGTGTACCGCAGATTTATCTGAAATATAAAGGTAAAGCCTGAGGACGTAGTTCGTAAACAATATTGTATAAAACCTTCAGCTTTCATGAAAGTGTATACGTAATTCCAAACTGAGTTAGTACAGATTTCTTATTAAACTCCTTTATTTCTTCACTTGCTTAGGCGCTGTTCTTTAATTATTTACGGTGGGTGAGTGTTTTGTGTTGTGTGCTAAAATCTAACCGACCGAGTTTAATTTATGGATTCCATCATATGTGGGCATGTGGACAACCGCTAGTAATCGGGAGTTCAAACTTACGCTTACAGAGTGTCCTTGAATTCGGTTATTGACAAACCTAGATACTAAGGGGTTTGTCTTGGTCTTTGCTGTGGTCGCCTATCCATGGGTTCGATCCAGATGATGGGAGTTGTCCCATAGTCCCATCTATTTATTAATCATATAATATTATGCATTTATTTATTACAATATGTTTGTTAGAGGTATTGAGTTTTGTAATACGGGTTGCTGGGAATGATATTGCCAAAATTGTTAGATATGTGGTCTTTCTAGACGAGTCGATTTATGAAACAATTTATCGACTGAGATAATTAAAGGAGAGGCAAATGAGTTTTCTCAGCATAGGTAGTCAGGTAGATTTCACGGGGACGTTACAACTCCTCACTTCCCTATAGAAATGAAATACTGCTTAATTAGAGATATGAAAAGTTGGCGTAGTGATTTCTTACAGTCGAGCAGTCAGACCCGACATGTCATATTCCATAGGATTAGAGTCGGCATTGGAGTGAAGCTTACAGAGTGGTGAGCTTAGTTGTACAAGTCCATATTATGTAAAATGTCAACGCACGTCAATCCCTCTGATTTCAGTCCGACGACATAATTTCATAATCAGATCTCCATCAGAAAACCGGTTCCTCAGGCTAACTGAACTTAGACTGGAACCCAAGAACCTCCAATGGTCCCCTGGATATAATGCCGTGTACACACGTACAACTCGTACAAGGATATATACTGGGCTGAGTATGTGCAATGACGAACGGAGTCCGTGTACGTTCCTTGTCATGACTGCGGAGTCCCTCGTCCATCTCAACAGATTTATTGATTTAAATAATATTTTATTGGAGAATGAGTTAGTATTAGAAATATATATTAGAATTCATCCATCCAGCGACGCAGACACGTACAACATTGAACATGAGATCTTAGCTGTTTATTGTAATTGATTTTATTCGAAAGGGCTTAGGTATTATTTTGTTGTTTCCTATAAGGGATTCACGTCACTGATCTCGTTGTCTATTCTGAATACAGAATACCAATGTGTTATGAATGCAATGTCCATGGAAATGTATGTAACTCATCACGTTCTCGCACACGAATTAAAACGCGCAAATTGTCACTTTTTTGACATCTGACAAGTTACATTTAAATTTAAACAAGTACATGTTGGAAGTACTGCATACTGGTATCTGAATAAAATCGATAACGATCATTCCTCCCCTTCTATAAATCCTTTAGGGCCTTAGTTTTTTCTTTAAAAATTATAACTTTTTCATTCTATATATTGTTTATGTATTTAGGTATTGCTTGAATATTTACTCTACTCCTTTTGTGTATTGAAAAGTAGACTAAACGGGGGATTGTATGTGACCGAGTTGTGCACATGTTCCCATACCCGCAAGTTAGAATAAGTGTGTCCTCAAAGCAATTAGCAGTGTGTAATCTGAATAAGTTGTTAATCTTTCTTAATGTTTACTGCAACGTAAGGATGAATGGAAGAGAATCAGAGGTGGAGTGGAAGATGGAGAAATAAAATCTCGTTTCTGTTTTCCAGGATGGAACAATAATGGACGGAGACACAGACGGTGATGGGGCAATTAATCTCTCGACATCACAGCGACCCTCGGCAGCTAATACGCCCAATGGGAGCATAGAGTACGAAGACAGCGGTCAGGTTAGCAGTCAGAAGTGGTTTTGGTCATTTGTGATTTTAATTAAGTTGAATGCTGCTAAATATATTTTATGCCATATCCTTGAGTCTTCGAAACCATTCTTGCTCGAGCTTGAGATACATGTCTACATAAGCTAGACTCCAACTCAGTCCCTCCTTGAACTGTGGGGAGAAAGACTGAGGAATCGTGTATAGAGAGATAGGGCTCTTGCTCTGATGATAATCAAAGCATACATAATTGTAAGAAATGAGAGTAAAAACCCAAGGGTTCTTTTGATGCATTAGATCGATGGATGGGTAAGAAGGGATTGGGCTTGATGGAGTACAATAAAAGGGAAAAGAGTTGTTAGAAGTAGAAGGTAAGGCGACAGAGGTGATTATATGCCTTAAATGCCACTCATCTTCAGTCAGTCTCTCGAGAGTGGTTGATTGCCATGTCACAAAGTTTTAGTCTCTTCCATTTAATGATATATATATATTTAGGGGGAGAAAGAGGAACATTTTATATTTACCAAAAGTTATAATTAGAAATGAAGCTAATTTTTCATCTTTTGTTTTTCCAAAGATCCTTCCTCTATTTTAATTAATGCTAAGACAAATGCCAGGTGGATTAGATGACTTTTGCCCTTACTTATTTTCTCCCTGGGCTTCCCCCTTCCTCCTCAAATCATTCCAATGGAACATTTCTTTAGATGGATTTGTCACTTTTGTTCTCTCTGACGTCGCTTCTCCATCCTCTCCAAACTCTGACACTCACCTTTCGGTCACTGTCAATAGGCTTGGAACAAAAATGAGCACAATTTCTTACACCCTTTATCTTTCTCTCATAGCCACTTTAATTCTCCCTTTATTCTCAAACTTCCCATTATCCCTTCCTCTATTCAACTTACTACACAACTTTATCCCACTCCCTCAACAACTATGGATTTATCAACTTTTTCACACTCTCCAAAATACTCACAATTATCAAAAACACCCCCCAATATACATTTATTCCATTCACTCCTTTAAAACAAATAAACATGCGTGGAAATAGTACGACGTATTCTTGCCCCTTCCAATGTCAAAGTATTTTGTAGTGAAAGTTGTGATTGTTGCAAATTTAAACTTATTGACCATTGGAGGGAAAGTCTTGAAAATAGAGGTTCTTTCTTTAGAAAATCTGAGATACTATTGGTGATTTATAGTTTCGACAGGAAAAAAGCTCTGTAAAAGAAATAAGGATATTTAAATGTAAATACAAATGAGCTACATTGTGTCCAGACTAGTTCCCCCCCTCCCTCTCTCAGCATGCTAATACGAGTTTGATATGCTGTGCATCACTTTAGGATCCGGACATGTTTTCCATTTCACTTTCTTTCTATTTACAAGCACTGAGAATGAAACTATACAGATGTGTGGGAAACTCTTGTCAAATTTGTTTTACCAGACGTAGGTAGAACCTTGTTTAAGTTAAGAAAACAACTAAACTTGGGCCGTGGTGGTTCACGTCACCCTGTAAAAGAGTAAATACGGGTAAGCAGTGTGATAATCAGGGGTAGTGAATAAACAGTGAAGTTATCATTTACACGAGATAGTAATTTTTGACATTTGAGGTGAAGAGTGTCAATCGGGATGAATAATTCATAAAGCTACACCTTCGCCCGTCCATTCCCTCTATTTACTATATGGAAGAGTTGTTATTATTTGTTAATGCCCGTGAGGATGTTGAAGAATGTAGAGAGAACTGTCTCATCATCGTACATGAGACAAGGACAGTTCCTGTGGTTTCCTTTTTCATTGGGCTGTGGTGACTACAAGGGGGAAAGGGCATTGGAGGAACAATACAAACTAAGGGACTGTGATGAAAGCTAGGGCCTTGATAATAATACATGGTATATGATATATATTATTATCCATTATGTGTATGGTATGGGAACTGGAAAACATTTTGAAATTTGTATCCAATTTACTTTGTTTATGCAACGGTAGGAAGGGAATGGGATGGATGATGTCCTCGTATATATATCGCTCTGCTTTCAATTGAATTTGGGACGCAGGGCCTGTTTAGATTCCTGCTTGGCTGTTTAGTTTAGCCCAACAAAGAAAACAGTCATGTGTTTATTCTGCTTGAAATAGCAGTGTGAGGGAGTGCATGGATGATGCTCCTTCTGATACTTTGCTGGTACATGAGGCTTTCTCCAATCTTCCTCCAGTTCCTCTTGTTTGGCACGAGTAAACAAACGGTGGTGGTGGTGGTGATGCAATATACAATGCCTTTACGAACAACCCCATTATGACTTCATGGATCCACAAATATATATGTACACAGAATAGTACTTCAGCCGCAGCCAAACACACTCAAACCTTTTCTCTAACATTCCTTATGTGCCAATCACTTCCTATTCTAATTCTTAATAATATTTCCCGGTAGGGTACCGTCTCATTATTTATTCGCAATTCGTCTGATACGTAGTTGAACTATAGGAGCTTTATGACTCGTCACCACACCATCTAATCTATTCGTTGGTTCTTGTGGGAGAGAGTGAGGCTCTCTGGTCCCCTTATTTCGAATAGTGATTTAGTTAGTCAACTCTTTTTTTAGAGTCTCCACAACACGTTTGTTTAGAGTTTCATTTCTGACTGTGAGCCATGATTTTTATCTTTATTGTGAGAGAGGGAAGGATGAAGTAGATATGGAATGGGAGATGAGGAGGGAAGGTTCTAGGGATATGTGCCGCATGTGTGTGTGGATGGAAGGATTAGATTGTTGTTGAGAGTCGTTGAGAAGGCCTTGGTCGTCGTGACGGATGAGAGTTGTGTTGTTTTGAGTTTTATGAGATGACTGTTTGTTGACTGATGAAGGCCTGATTTTAAAATTGTTCAACAAGGGAGGATAGAATAACAAGGGAAAGGGGAATGTTTGCTTATAGCATGCTGGACAAGAGCTTTTCCGAGATCTGGAGACGTAGTGGTACGGCGGAGAGGGAGCTTTTGGTGAGATTTGGACTGTTGTGTTGTTGTGTGAACAAGGGGTGTCTGCTCAGATCCTTGCCTTGTTGAGCATTATTAGTGCATACAAATAGGATGTGGAAATGGGGATACATACGTACCATGGAAGCATCACGTAGGATTTTGTTATGTTTGTGTATCTGGTGGATGGATAGTTGGTATTATATAAATGTTGTCAAGCCAGCTGTTTGTTAAAGAAAGGGGAAATGATCGATACAACAAACTACAGGATATTGCTCTCTCCAGGCATATACAATGGGAGGCGACTTCCCCGCTTGTTTAGATTACTCAGGGATCCATCCATAGAATAAACAGAGGCGTAATTGCGCTCAACTGAATGTGGACAGGGGAGAAAGTGCTAGGGAACAAGGGACGGTTCATCCAGAGTAAACAAACTCACTAAAAGTCCACTCTTTTCATTCTCCGATGACTTATTGTTCCCATTTATTCCCAGCCCCTAGCCAAGCTAGATCAGTTAGTGTTACGTTTGTATTGTTTTATCACCCCAGAGTCCCGGATCTCCCTCATAGGAAATTAGTATTGGTCGTGATGATGATGATGTGATTGAATCCTTCCACCGAAAAGGGTCCTTCCAACCAATGAATCAGTCTGCTCTCAAATTCTGTAGAAAATGGGATGAAAAAGCGAGGGATCAATTTAGCAAGTTTTAATATTGAGTTGATTACAAAGTAAAAATAGTGTGGTGGAATGTATAGTCCGAAAAAAGTAGGGAAATGTTGAAGAAGAAATAATCTGAAAAGAGAAAGGCTTAAGTGAGAAAGTGAAACAATGGTTCCGTGAAGGCCCTGTCGGATCCTACGTAGGGGTGGCTCGAGAAGAGATTGCATGAATTGATGAATAATTTTTTCTTGCTCTCACATCGTTTTCGATAACGGACTTGAGCTTTTACTTGTTCTAATGACCTGTCGTGGGTCGAGATGGGAAATATTACCGTCATTAAGCAAAAGAAGTTTCAAAGAAAAATGACGAAGTCAACAAAACTCCTTCCTGCCTTCCATCGCACTCTTGCTTTCCCTCAGCCCCGAGTTCCTCTTTCTCTCTCTCTTCCAGCATAACATAATTAAAGGGAGGCCGATAAAAATGCATACATGGCACCTTACTTTGCTACCCAATAATTATAGGAAATTAATATGCAAAACGGCAACTCTTCCCTTTCTCTATTCTAATGGTATCATTCTTCTCATTTACTGAGCGTCACGCTTCTCATATCAACCCGCTTCCTTCCACAGAGACGAGCTACCCGGATTTTTTTACCCGTTCCTCTGACAAGGAATCTCCGCCAGAGCAAAAAAAACAAAAGTCACACTCAAATCTGTGGACTAATAGTCGATCTAACGGAAGGTGAGAGTGAGGCTCAAAAGAACTGTAAAATAGTTCTGGTCTCCTTCCTTCTCTAGTAGGAAAGTCTGCGGAGGGGACTCTTGCTCTCCTGCTCTCCTCTTCTAAAGTGAAACTGAAGTCAGGGGGTAGAAATAAATAAAAGGAATGCTTATAAGAAAGGGTATCATCCTTGTAGAATTTTTTTAAAAGATAGCAGACCTTAGAACTGGTAGATGGGATAGTGGCAATAGCACCTTGAACCTCTATGGCAGTGGTGGATATTATTGTGGAATAAGTAAGAAGGGAGAGAGAATTCAAAAACGGAGAGGAATAGCATAATTTTCTAGTTGTCGAGCTTTTACTTTTGTCTTTTTCGTTGGAAAAGTTGGTGGAAGAAGTTTACCACAGGAATTTATTATTCTGTAAAAATTATCATGCCGTGAATTGGGTTCCCTACCCAATGCACATTCTGGTTGCCTAAAATGAAAAATTTAATTTTTCACGGACTAAAACAGTGGGGTAACATCGTTCATTCTGCCCGAGTCGTTCTCCAGCCTTTCGCCTGAGCAATCATGCAGATACGTTCGGCGAAGACTTGCCTATCTGACTCCCATCCAAATACTAACTCCTTCTTATTCACTGTATATCATTTTGTGAGAAAACTACCAAGGTCCCTTGTCTTCCGCATGACGAACTCTAGATTTTTCTACCTGCCCTCCCTTCCTCTGCCACTTTTAGCTACATATCGTCTCACACAACCCTCTTCTTGTCAATCACCATACACTCCACTCTCATGTTTCAAACCCTCAGAAAAAATTATTATTATTAAAGGCACAGTGTATACCCTTGCCTCGTCTCCCATCATTATCATCCGAGGTGTTCAAACACCCACCCTGTCATGGAATTGGGGACAAGAAGTTGTCGGGATACCTTCTGCCAGCCTGGGTATTTAGCATTCAGAACAAAGACTGTAGGCTCAATCAGAGAGTATATGTGTGTGCAAGGGAGTTGAGGTCGTCTATGTGCATAGTCGTAAGAGAAAAAAAGGAGCTCTTATGATGAGTTTATGCTGGTGTCATCGCGATCCGAATAGAGGTTGATTTTTCGCATTAGCATGGGTCCCACATTCAACTTCGTGCTTTTCTTTCCTGCTGTTCTCTCCCTTGAGCGAATCCACCACGCCACGACCGAATACTCTCCGATTATATATTTCATTGAAATTAAGGAGTGACAATCTCAACCTCATAGAAAATGGGAGAGAGCGAGTGAGAAAGCAAGGAGTGAATAAAAAAAAGTTTTTTTTTGAATTACAAATAAAACTCCCGTCTGATGGGAGCCCCCGAAAGAAGTATTTGCTTACTCTGGGTGAGAGTTGATTGCTAGACTGTAGCCACGGAAACCTGCATATTTTTCATGGGAGTGCAAAGAAGTGTAAAAGCAATTAAGTGAGGCATTGTTTACCCACGCAGCGGGGCTACATTCCATGCAGAACACGAAGGACGCGGGTTTGGTATTCATGTGCCAAATCTTCGATTGGTTCTCCCCCCCATACACTTGTTTTAAGTCCTCCTTTCTTACACATGCATCTTATCATGGCTCTTCCATTGACTTTCTCCACTCTGACTTCATTTAACTCCATGTGTGGTCACATCCGGTTATCCGTATGATAATCCACTTCCCTAGAGCTAATAATTCTCACTCAGTACGCACTCAGTACTCGGAGTATTTATTTATGATAGGACGAAGCTCTGGAAATGAGTTGACACAGTGCTTGGAATTAGCTAAGAAGATTAGGGCGTACCTTGTTGGTGTCTTTAAAACATCGCTCTGGTGTTAAGCCACTAGTCCCTCCAGCTCCCAGTAGTAGTATCTCTAACCTTTGAGCTTGAAGAGAAAGACGCCTGATTGAGTTGTATTTATTTTCATTAGGAGTAAATTCGATTCATAACGGCCGACTAATCATGTTAGCATTACCGAACTTGTGTTTCCATTCCATGTACGAAGAGCCAATTAGCGAGATTGCGAATAATTTTCATTATATTGTTTGTTGAAAAATGATACAAGGGCAATATGCCAATCCATACAAGCGTAAGTTCCCAGGTGGTTACTTACACTTTGTGTATATTGGGTTGCGCTTTCCCTCCTCCTTCTTCCTTTCATATTGTAGTTGCCACTGGCGTATTATTAGCAATAATAATTATAGCTCAAAACTGGAGGGTTGTATGTGCCAAGCGAGGCAATTAATTAGTGTGATAGGAAAGTTGTCTATAGTGCCTATAGGTTCTCATACTCCCTGCTTCAGAACAAACTCTTCTTACACCAGATCCCTCCACGTACATACAGATTCATGTCCGTGGCCAAGGTGCAAGTAATCTAATGAGGAAAGAGTAAATGAGTCTTTGTCGTCTTTGGTCACATCCATCCCATGAAATCGTATTAGCTATTAGTTGACACGACACAATATAGATATGTGTACACATATATGTTCCCTAACTACTGGGCAAACAGCTCTCTCTCTCTCGCTACCTGTTTATTATTGGTCATGGGGTAATTACGTGGCCCTTTCTTTCTGTATAGTGAAAGCTTTTATTATATCATACACGGGAGTCCACTGTGGAATGGAATCTGTACAGAGTTGAGGTAAATAGAGTTGTTCAAGACTCATAATAGTAATAGGCAATAATCCCTTGAACCCATCCTGATCTCTGTGTATAGAGTGCGAGAGAGAGAGTTAATTTTTGAGCCTCTTTTCTGAGGGATGGTTTCCCTTTGGAGGTGGAGATGAAAGTGTAGAGGGAGGGTGACATGTAAGATGTGAAGAGTGTGAGATGTGGTGTGAGGGAGTTGGGCCCTTTTGAAAAACAGCCGTTGTCTTCATTCATCAGGATTTTTCTTATCTGGTGTCAGGAGAGAAAGAAAATGAGAGGACGAGTGAAAGTGCTTTTCTGGCTTTGCCCTGGGCTTGATAATTTGGTCGTTAGGATTTAGAAGGGCGTTGTTGTGTAAAAATAAATGCGTCCATGTATGGCTTTGTATGTATCCATGAGTTTGGAGTATACAAAGAGTGCACCGCCCTTTCCTTGTGTGATATCGTACCCATCGACATTTTTCCTTCTCTTCCAAATGGGACTCAAGTGGTCCAGTGAGAGAAGGTTGTCGAGATAAACGGCTCCATGTCCAGATTAATGAAGAATGTCCACCACCGATCCCTTCTCAAACTGGACGCTCAGACCTTAATCGAAATTAATCAAATCAGACTTACTCCTTCACCTACCCCCTTCATACACCCGGAGAGAAAGTCATTCTGATCGGGAAATTAGCTACTTCTCTATCTTCTCTATGCTGAGCTCAAATCCTCATAACCTGTACAAATGGATTTAAAGCTCGCCTTCTCATTTGGTCTCTCCGTGAGGTTACACTTTGCGTGTGGTGGTGAAAAGTGGTAGAGCAGAGCTTGGGTGGCAGCCTTTTGGGGGGATACAAATTAAAGTCAAGAATGATACATATTATAATAATGAATGCATTTAACCTGTCCGTTGTTTGCACCTTGGTGGCTTAAATTGCGTGGAATAAATTAATGGGTATGGTCTTCTTTATCTTAACGGGTGGTGGTGCTACCTGGTACGTACGTTTCTTGCTGTCCATCGCGCGACACTACTCCCTCCGAGTATATAAGGGAATAGCTAATGTCTTTCACCTTGGTGGAAGCAGAAATTTGGGGTGTTCTTGAGAATTCTGATTGAGTGGCTAGTCTTAATGCGAGGGGTGACTATTACCTAGAACAACTCTGAGGAGAAGAAGTTGGCATCTTACAATCAGTTGAACTGCCTCGAAGGTTTTTCTACTAATGACAGACAAGTTATAACATTGTGATTCCTGACTGAACGACACAAGTGGGAAATGCTCCTACACTTTAGATAATTTCTTAAGAATTCCACTTTTCCAAGATCCAATAAAATAATTTACTACCTACCACCACGCTCATCTTGATTCCCATTGTAGTTTGGTAAATGGTGTGCATTAACTGTGTCTTTCCCTTTACGACCAGTTTGCTGACTTGTTTGATAACGCTGGATTCCTCACTCTCGTTGTTTGTAGGTGGTTCAAGAACTTGCTTTATTATCACTTCTCCTGCCCGTATTAACCATATCATTTTATCAATGGCACTTGGTATTGTTGGCCTACGAGGGGATAAGAATACTTACTTATAGAATTATAGAATGTACAATAGGCTTCGGATTTCCAACAGAGCCCGGTACTTTTATTTTATATTCTTCACCCAGTTTGAATTGAAAGGGAAAAATCGTAATGGAGCCTCTATCGGCTCTACCACCCATCTGAGATTCAGTGGATATACAAGTTTAGTTGGACGGTCAAAAGTGAGCTTCTATACCCTGAAGACATGAAGCAATATGAAGGCGACTTTTTCTTAAATGCTGAGTCTGCATCACGAGAGCCAAATGGCCGGCATCTAATGTCCTCTACATATAAGCAACTGTCCTTCCTTGCCAACGAGATTGTTTTGCACACAGACTTTTGAGCCCAAGGATCGTCCCGAAAAGAACATTAAAAACTTCTGTCCAGCTCCAATGCGTCTGAAAAAATATACATGCATGCATTTTGACAAATGTCGCATATGGTAATTTTTTTACTGGATGACCAGGACAGCCGGTGTCAGTAAAAATTGCAGCTATTTTCCCTGGCTCCATATTCATGATTTACTTGATTCTGAACAAAGTGCCATGCTAATTCCCTTATCAATATCACAGCTCTCTCCCTCCCCTATATTCAATATTGCCAACTGACCCCTCCTGCTTTCTATTGCACCTCTTTCTTGTCGTCAGCCAATTTTATCAGTTACTCATAACTTAGAATCCCAGCTTCATATATACGGAACGTTTATCGGGATATATTATGACTATAGGAACTTTGAAGATTTCCAGGGCCATTGTTGTCTCCTCCTGGCTGATACAGCAGCGGAGGGGAAGGTGAGATGTGACTTTCTCCTCCGGACTTTCTCTCCGAGTAATATCTCTGGATTTGGATATAAATTGACATTTGGTCTGAGACTCATTGATCAGGGGTGTCCAACCACCACCGAACAGGGCTAGCTATGGGAATCAGAAGAGGTAAATTCTAATATTGGTGAGTATTTCATGAGCTGCTACTACTGTTACCGGCGGTGTCTCTCTGACGGCTGATTTTCTTTAGTCAGTAGAAAAAGGGGACGGCCGTTACCCTATCTGCTCTGAGTCCATAAATCTTCCGTCAATGTCCGTAAAGATAGCACCTTGGCCAAATGGGGGACAACACGTTTGGATTATGCAGGGCAGCTAAAAAAGAAAAGCGATCGCCTCCTTTTACACTCTGCTAATGCTTGCATGGTATTGAAAAGAACAAGTTTCACTGTCTCTGCTAGCTAGCTCCAACATGGGCATCTGATTCAAGGGATGTGATGGGAGATTATTACCATTGCTGTGTGTTGAAAACCCAGAGAAAAATGGAAGATGGATATCGGGGAAATTGCTTTTATTTCACCACATCAGCTTCATCCCTTATTTGTGCTCCTCTAGAGTTTTCCCCAGTCCGTTTCAATGCAGGACATAGCAACCCTGTCACGATCAACTATATATCCTCCTATTCTAGCTAGTTGAACCCGAAACTGAATCCTTACCACTTTTCAGCAAGTTAAATAGCCATTGGTCATTCATACAAACAGTCACCCAATCCTTTCCATCTCGCTCCAATCGGACTTTGTATTTGATTAACCCTTGTAACTTAGTGACTTAGCGGCGTATCGGTCGGTAGACTGTGGACTAAGGACAGGGATAAAGTAGTTGTGGATTCCTTGTTTAAGTTAGTTGGGCATAGTTGGATTGTTAGATGTTATCAATGGTGTTCTCTGATTTCGGGCTATGGATGGACTTTTTGGAGGTAGGGGTAAGAGGATCCTGAGACACGGGAGAAAAGATGAGGAAAGTACGGAGGGAGTGTGTAGCATGTTACGTTAGAAGGAGTCAAGTATAAGAATGGGACGAGGGCGATATGTCTTTTGCCGGGTAGCATCCTAATTAGTTAGAGCTGGAGGCTGAAAGAAAAGTAGAGTTGTAATGTTGATCGTGAAGGAGCATTAAGGAAAGCGACAGAAGTAAGGAAAGATGAGGACAATTGATGTGAGAAAGTTGCAGGGGGCGTTTGAATTTTAAATAAAGCTGAGGAGAAAAAGAGGTAAGGGATGGCATCACATTTTCCTGATTATTGGCTCCTTTTAACATGCACAAATGAGCTTCGTGTAACTTTTATTTGAATTACACTCTCGGGATCGTTTCCCGTTGCTATTCCCTCGCTTATCTCGCCCATCAAATCTCCTTGTACTGCCTCTGAATTAAGTTGATAAGCACTTTTCTCAATTTGCGATCCACATCTCAATTCTACAACCTTCCCTTCCAACATGTGTCATTTATGAACTCCTAATGCCACTACTAAGCCCCACTCCTCATTCTCCTCAACAACTCTATTCTAAATATATATGTAATGCAATAATAACTACAGTCACTAAAGCATTACCGTTTACCCAATCACAATCACTCTCTCATTCTCACCATTTTACCTCATCATCATCATTATGTCAACCTTTACAACTTTCACTACTCCAAATAAGGTGAAAGCGGATTTTTATGAAAGTATCTACCCCTCTAGTACTATCTACATCATATCCTCTGTATACTCTTAAACTATGCCAACTTTGTCTATGAAACAAATACAATCGTCTGTCCTCTCTTAATTTCCATCTCATAAGTATTAAAATAGTTGCAGTGATTTCACTGTAGTAACTAAATCGGATTGTAATGGGATGCGGAATAAGCGAGACAGTGACCCAGTAGGGTAACAAATTTTATGACCGTCCAGATTCAGGAGGACGAGATTTTTTCTTGTGTTTTCCTCCCTGTCTGTACATTAAAGTGTTCACTCATTTTTAAACAGTTATTTTTAATTGGGTAGGATAACTTACCAATAGATTGACATTTATCGAGATCTGTCCGTTACATTTTTTTTTAGATCAGGATCTACTGGCTGAACTATATCCTGACAATCTACGATAGTAATGTACTACCTTACTACACACGAAAAGTTTTTTAAATGCTAGCATGATTGGCAAATGTCCTAAAAACAAACTACCAAGAAGATACAAACAGAGACTTTTCTGTTTTAAGGTTGAGACGTTTATTTATGTGTAGAGTAAAAAAATTGGAGGTTTATGCATAAAAAGGTTTGAGGTTGTTGGAGCGAGTGAAAGTGGAGAGAGTGTCCTTTCTCGAAGTTCCTGTGAAAGAAGCTCCACCTTATCTGCCTAGAGTTGGACGTGTATCTTTTGCCCCAAGCTGGTAATTATGCACGCGTGGTTGAGCTGCCTCGGCTTTGGTACTTTATTTTTCACACTTGGCTCTTTTTCTTGCTCCTCAAACCTGCATTATTATGGTCTCTCTCGAACTAAGAACATCCGAGCTGGCCAACTCTCGACACCACCCTGGTCTAAACTTGAGGAAAGATCTCTGTGCAGAGCGAACCGATGAGAGCGATTAGGTTGTTCAAACGAGGGTGGACAAGTTGATAGGAAGTCTTGGGGTTTGAGGGAACCGTGGACAGGAAGAGAGGAATTTCTCATAATTTAGATGTGCTCCTCTATCCGTATCAATAAGTTTCCGGGCGATTTCTCCGTTTGTACCTTTTGTTTTCCCTGATTAGTTCTCAATAGGCGATGGGGGTGATTATGCTATTGTGAGGTGGAGTGAGATTGTCCTCTGAGCAATGTCTTCTCATCTTGAATAGGGAAATGATGTTATCGTTTCTAACTGTTACGGATGATTTGTGAGATGAAGACATGGAGAAATCCATTAGATGGACTATAGGGTGTAGATGGGGTGGATGAAATAATAAAAAAGGACACAGGGCGAAGGCCACGATGAGTGATATCCCTGACGTAGTTCGTTCCTCGTAAGTTCCCCTGTCAATAGAGGAGAAGAACGGAAAACGTCCATCGGCTTACTTGCCTCGCCTAGAGTGTAAAAGTTTTTGTGAAATAGCAAGTAAACGACTGCCACGCGGAATAGCATAGGCAGTTGTTTGAATTATTGCAACGAATGCTTTTGAAAGGGGGCATTTTCTCGGCGAGAAAAAATAAAAAAGAACAATTGTCTTCTTTAAGCTCAATATATCTAACAAATGTATATTGGGTAGATGGGAATCGAGAAAAACTATCGGATGTTGGGTCCATCCACGGCATTATGGTGTAATTTTCTTATGAAAAACACTTCCATGCTAGAATTTCTTCTATTTTTCCTCTCTACTAAAAAGTGGTGGTGGAAGTAGCAAATAGTCTCGCTCCTTGCGTGTCCTTTTTCATCACTCAAAAGACTGAAGCAGCAATTGCGTTACAAATACTTGTCAGATGCTTCCATTGAAGAAATCACAGGCTCCTCGTCTTGAGAAAAATATATCTTTCACTCCTGGACTACCCAGCAACGTTTCCCTTCTGGAGATGGAAAGAGATGCGATTGGGTCTGTCTCCGGAATTATGACACCTTTTTAGCTCCCTGTTCCTCTCCCTGTATCCCAAGTCGAAACTCCAGGACCGATCACGTGCGTTTCGAATTAGAAGCTAAAAGAATAAATCTTGTGGTGTTTTTCGTCCCATTGGACTGGTGATGGCCTCTGTAAATTTTAACTTTGGCTATTTCTTTGGGCTGGACGTACAAGGATAGTGTTGTAATATATTTTCCATCGGGAAGAGAAGTGTGAAGTATAAACCGTCGCAGAGGGAAACGTGGGGAGTCGTAAATCAGAACCTATATGTTATTGCCATTTAGAGGGAGATGGATACTCTGACGACCGAGAATCGCATTCAGGAATTCAATATGCCGCAGTAAAATGGACTTTCATGTGTGAAATTCAAGAGTCATCGACATTAACGAAAATGGAGTGCAGTACATTACGCTGGACGCCTCTTAACCCCCTTCCAGCTTTCTAGACTTATACTTACGTGTATTACTAAATCGGCCTTCCATTTTTGTCCTGTACACCGAAACACCGTCGTCCCTCACACAAAATACCACTCATGGCCCTCGTAAAACACCTCCTTCCCTCCAACTCTTAGCTGCAACTTCAAAACCGTAGAATTTCATTTAAGCCCCACTCCACCCAAGAAGCGTCTTCGAATAAATGTTTCCAAAATTTTACACCGCCTCAGAGTTAGTGGTTTAGTGGGTTCTAAGAGTGAAGATCAGTACTGCAGAGGTTTTCACTGTTTCCTTATACAAATCTAAGGGACTCTCAAGCCTACCTATCATTTAACTAATGCATTATGAGCGATTCTGTAACGGACTGAGACTCGCCAGAGGCGCCTTATTTCTAATGATAGAATACCCAACCGAAGCGGTCCCTTGTCACCCATCAGCCGGGGGAAGTTTGAGTCCATCCTGTAGTTGAATAAGAACGGTATGTATAGGATGCAGGTCACACTTAGCTTAAGGGATTGCTGTACCATCTAGCACTGTTTATTCTAATGTGCATGATAAAGAGAATAATTGAGTTGGAACTAGAGTCCGGCTAAATTATTTCTGTATCAAATACATTCTGAATGAGTTCAGGATGCACAAGTTCCTTTTTATGATCTTGAATTCCGCATGCATTAAGAAAGTCAAGGGAGTGGAATTATGTTGGAAGATCTAGCTTTACACTAGAGGGGAAATAATGCTTATCCTTCTACCCTGTTGTTAAGATATGATGTGGTTGTTTTCATGGGAAAATTTTCGTTGAGACGACATAACGGGGAGGGAATGGTGAAAAGAAAGCGTTTGGAGATGGTCATAGTGTACATATGAGAGACAGATAGAAGGAAGTAATGGTTCCTCTTATTTTTATGTCGATAAAGGGATGTGGTTGTTTGTCTAGTTTACGACACTTAAGTACGAAAGAGTTGTTGAATATACAATGTCAGTTTTTATAGTGCAATAACTAATGTGATCGACTTTGGAGGAATGTGTGGTTGTAGAATGTACGGAAGAGAGTCGGCCACGTCTTGTTGTGACTGATGCCGAAAAGCGGGATGAGTAAAGGCCAGGGTGAAAGTTGGCACGCGAGAGAAGGAAGGTGAAGGAGATATGATTGTTTAGTGGGTGCCGGAGATGATGAGGGACTTTTATTGAGGTACTGAATGCAGGTCGCGTTTTTATAACAATGTCTCATAGCCGCACTTGGTCTTGCGGGCAAGAAGGGAGAAATGGGCTATCGTGAGCAAATATTTACTCGGTGTGTGCTCCTTGCATGAAGTTGTGGAGATGCTGCAATGAATGATAAGACGTTAAAATGCATTACTATGATGTCACATGAAATAAAAGCCATACACAGTGGAGCATTATGTGAAAAATATGGAAATAATATTGCTCCCGGCAAGCAAAACATCGTCCTGCATATGAAATATGTGATAAGGGATCTTCCTGTGAAAGGGATGAAACGGAGAAGCGAGTTTTTAAGTTGGTCCTCGTGTGCCCCGGTGAATACCAATGGCTTAGGTAGTACACTTTGACAACGCTTCTTCGCTTCTCCCACTCGAATTAACGATGAAAACAAAGCGACCACATTCCCTTTTTACTGCTCCCACCGACAGCCACCACCAATTCACCTCGACCCATACGATCACAACCTCCAAAGTAAAAAAAGGCAACTTTTACCACTTTTTACATTCTCATCATCATCATCATCATCATTACCATACTCCTCTCTTCTTGTTTGCATCCCTCCATATCAACTAACTCCCTGCCACTTTCTTTTCCCTTCTTATGGCATATATATTTATGACTACAAAAGTCCATCCCAAATTCCCAACCTCTCATATCATAATATAATGTACCAAATCCAATACTCCCCAAAGACACACTTCTCCCCTCTCTCCTTTCCCTACAACTTTCAAAACTCTCGCTCTCTCTCTCCTCTCTCATTTAGAGCTAATCGGACTTAATTACATCAGCATATTGCATGTCCAGCTCAAATCGTCTAAACTCAGGAAAACATATGAAACCGATTTTTATCCAACTCTTCCTCCTCTACACTCCAGATTTCTTTTCCATCCCACAACCCAAGAAATCGAAATTCTCTCAATAATTCTCAAGAGGGTTTGACCCACCATGCCTCCGAAACTTTTTCCAACTACCTTCTCTTGCGGTTTAACACAAGGAAAATCTTAGCTGTCCCTTGATACTAGATCCGCTGGGTTCTTTCCCAATCAACTTGATTTATTCTCAACTACTAACTTGATTTTAATCTCTGAGCTACCCGTGCGGCCGTGCTCCCAACTTGATAAAGAAAGCAGGGGAATTCATTAGATGTTTTACTGTAGAAGAGACTAGCACTAACTGTACATGGCTGGAGTAGGAGTGTACGTGTGTGTGTCATTGGAGGCTTAATATAGTTCCCACGTAGTCTCCAATAATCCACCTCTTTTGTATTTCTAAGTATCGTCTTTATTTGTTTTTAAGAAGATAGAAGGGGAATGATACATTTAGAATTAGTGAATTGAAAAGGACTGGATTACTGTTGGGGGTTTGGGTTTAGACATTGAGTTGTTCCTCTGTGTATGTTTGTACACTGGCATCAACACAAGGCTTTCATTATTTAGCTGAACCTTAATTGAGAATTAAATATTCAGATAGCAATCATTGTCTCGAAACACTTAAACATGCCGAAGTTGTGGTGTTCAGTAATTTAGTTGGATGTACGACAGACCTATTACCTTGATTGACTTTTCATTAGAAAGTAAGTACTGCAACGTCACGCAACGTCACTCACTTCCCTTGCCCTTGTATGACAGGCTTCATGTGACTTTCTCAATTGGTTGACAGTCTAACGACCCTTCTTTGGATGATGTAGTATCTCCTTTATAGCACTCTTTTCAGACAACACTCCTTTTTTCTCTTGACTATTAATTACTGTTGTTTTTCTCCCCAAGGAACTAATTTTTTCAACTTTTTTTTTTTACCAAGGACTACAAACTTCATTCATAACTTGAGGCTTAATTTCATTATTGTCTTCCTTCCTGTTGGCGGAAAGTGGGATACATCTAGAGATACTTAAAGCATCATTGTGTGGCATGCAGAATGTTATTGTTTTGAACGAGGACAAAATCCTTTTTCACTTTATGTACTTGGTTACAAATTGGGGAAAGTCGGGCTGTAGCGGCGACGACAATCTAAATCAAGTCTTCTCAACTCTTGTGAGGGAATGCTTACCCCTGTCGAAAGGTCCCATCGTACCTTCTTACCACAGGAACTTCAGATCGACTGATTAAGAATTTATTGTATCAACTGTTGCAAAAAACTTTGGTCAGAGCTGTCACACCTCAATTGAGTTCCTGGATCACGCATCCTAGAAGTTGTAATAAATGGCTTTCGTCCGGAAACTCTTATTTACGTTGTAGAAACTTATTATTATTTCCCCCTTCTTTGTCAATTCTATTTTCTCCGAGTCCATCTTTCACAAACTCCAACGTCCATAAAGTGTGTACTGTACTGTAGTATAATAGTCTATTAAGACTTGAGCAAATCATACACATCAGGCATTAAGTGTCAAGGGACGGCATGGTATATTTAGCAGTTGAACCTATAATTATGATTACAGAATAGGGTGTTTGCTAGCTTCTAATTGAGCTGAAGTCTAATAACCTAATCTGTTTGTTGATTGTGTAGACCCCACCGTTGGTCAAGGCTCTGAAGCTGCGTCAAAAAGAACTCCAGAACGCATCTCCCTTTGACGTGGCTAAAATGCGTGAAATATCTAGTGGGAAAGATAGTATGATAAGTAATAGAAACGGTCAACCTGGAACTCCGTCGCCTCCAAATGTACCCCCTGGGTCCACTCCGTGCCTACCCTCTTCGCATCCTTCTGTCAATTGTCCCAATTCCGGAAATCCTCTCCTCCTTGGTCCCAACATACACCAAATGCAACAACTTATACAGCAGCAGCTTATCACCCCAACTCAACTCCAGCAACTTATGCAACAACAGACTCTCCTTTTCCAACAACAAGTGAGTCCCTTTTCACCCCCTTCTTTCACAAAACACAGGAGGAAGTCATTCGTCCTATCTCCGCCTAAAGTGAGAAAGTCAACGCTGAATATTTCCCAGGGCTTATTCCTAACTAAATACATCTTTCTATCTTCCAGCAACACCATCAGTTGGCAGAAATCGGTCGAAAGCAGTTAGAACAAGCTTTACAGAACCTCCAAGAGCAACTACAGGTAACTTTAGTGGCGATCGCTGGTGGTGGATATTTTTTGCTCACCTGGCCCACATCTGAGATTGAAACACGGGATGCTAATGCCAGATAAATTTTTCTGATTCCCCAGTTGAACCTGTTACAGCAATCTCATTTAATACAAAACGGTGATAAGAAGAAATCTTCAGGTGCTTTGCAGCAATTAGCAGCTCAACAACATCAACTGATGCAACAACTACAGTTGACGCAGAGGCAGTATTTGATCCAACAAGGGATAAACCTACCGTCAATGGTTATGCCTGGTGGAAACGGAGGTAAGTGAATTTTGTTGGTTTCAAAGATTTTTCTTCCTCATGAATCTCGAGCATCTCAAATGCAGATGACAAGTCTGGTAGCTCTGCAACAGCTGGAGGTTCCAAAAAGAGGAATGCATCAGAGTTCCTAGGGTGCGGGGCAATTAGTTTGGAAATTAGAAACCATCTTGGTGGCCTACCAATGTCTTCAGTGTTGCTAACAGTTAGATTGACTTTTCCTCTCAAACTTTCACACCTCTACCTTTCACTTGTTCCCTCCATTTTTCCCTCCTTTCCCTGGCATAAGTTGAGGCCACTCATCAGGGTTTCTCCTCCAAGCTACTTTCTCCTCAGGGTGGGTGACAAACCTGGGCATTTCATGTACTTACATGTGATAACCCGGAGTGCCACTTTTACCCTTAGCATTAATACCGATACAATTTTACCAGCTACCCGGCCCTCTCCTTCCCCTCTAGGCATTCTCACAAGTTTTCATTAACGGAGTTAATTGGTAAATTAGGCATGAGGGAGGAAGAGCAGCAAATAAACAGTCAGTGGAAGGAAGGACAAGAGCCCTCACTAAACCCCGGTTTAGTAGACTTACCTCACCAAAATGGGTCAAGTCCGAAGCATCTCTCAAACGGTATGGAGGGGATCTTCAGATACAGATATATGCATATCTGACATTGCCCCAGTGTGGGTGATTTTAATTGAAAATTAATAAATATTCCACTCCCTTGTTCCCAGGTCTATTTCTAGGGAATCCAGGACGAAGGGAAGGTATTAATGGAATCTGTGGGGACAGTGACAAAGGAGATCCGATGGAGAAACCATTCAGTCAGCAGCATCCACTATATGGCCACGGGGTGTGCAAATGGCCCGGCTGTGAATCTATATGCGATGACTTCTCCTCATTCCTCAAGTAATGGGCTAATTTATACCTTTTGTCTTATGGTAGTAGTAAGGGCAGAAAATGAGGATTTTAAATGGAAAGAGCAAAGATGGGGTTATTATCCGATCAAAATTATGTATCCGTTCTTTCCGTACAACGAAAGTAACCGTAATTATAAGCGCCCGTTTTTTTAATGTCGGAAAAGCCGTCCTTTTGTGTTTCATGGTTGATTGGAAGTAGATTCTTCCTGCACTTAAAGAACCCTTCTCATTGACTCAGTGTCACTTCTTGATGTTAACTCTGAAAAAACTTTTCTAATTATTTTCCATTTGAATTTAATGGAATTTCCACACGAGAAGTGATAAATATGCTCAATCCAATGCTGATTGATGAACCTTCAGGGCCCTACTGATTTATTCCGCATTAAAGAACATGAAAAAACTCCTACCCCCAGCTTTGATTGTTTGAAAAATTCCACAGCTGATTTATTTCCCCCTGTTCTTTTCCCTCTACAATTTAGGCATCTGAATACAGAACATACGCTGGATGACAGATCAACGGCACAAGCTAGAGTTCAAATGCAAGTCGTCTCCCAACTAGAATTACAATTAGCCAAAGAAAGAGATAGACTCCAAGCAATGATGCAGCACCTCCATATGAATAAGCAACAAAGTATGAACAATAACATGAGTGGCTCAGGAATTCGATCCGATTCTCCCAAAAATCCATCATCCATTTCCAACGAGCACGTATGTCATTCAATACATCTTTTCTTTAATCAACTTGATCTTCATCTTAAAACATCGTTAAAAATTAATCTGATTTTTTTTAGAATCAAAATTGTCATGGTGTCCCGGTCTCAGCCAATGGGAGTGGTAACCCAATGTGTGGTCCCGTGTCTGTCCAATCTGGTATTCCTGGAAGTAATGGTCCGATGGGAAAGTTGTCTCTTAACCCCAATTTGCTCCTACCCGGCTTATCGCCTTCTGGATTAGCTGCGGCTGCAGCTGCAGCTGTAGCTAGTGGTCGATCTCCTGGAATGCTTCAACCTCCTACCCCCAACATGACTGGTCAAATTAGACGTCGCGTTAGTGATAAAGCCTCTCTTCCGCTCTCTGGAGGTGAGTATTTAGCAGCATTACCTATTCCAGCAATAATCGCTTCTAGTAATTATGAAATGCATGAAGGAAGCCTGAATTATTGATGCGAAATTGTTGAAAGAGAAGGTTATTTGTATTTCTCGTACAAACCATTGCAAGGAAGGCATAGTATGTATTCTCTATAGTATGAATGTTAAATCACTTTTCGTGGCAATTTACCCTGTTCGATGTTTCTATTTTAATGCTGCTGACTGTCTATTAGGCCTTCCGTATTTGCTGGAGAGAGCAGGACTAGATGTTCAGCAAGGTGAGGTGTTATTTACTTCATTTTAGTAAGCATATTTATTGTACGGATGTTTCTACGAACAATTTGCACCTTGAGAGCTTTTGTAACACTTCAATTAGAAGAATTGAAATGTAATGATTGAGTTTTTATCCTTTTACGGGATCTGATTAGGTGTTCTCTCTGTCCCTCTTAAAAAGCCGTTAGTATTTTTATAAGATGATGGATGAGAGAACACCTTTTTATTGTAAGTCGTTGAGATACTTGACATAAATTTAAATGTAGGTTATCTTAAATAATTGTTAATGTAACTCGTTGTCTTTAAAAGGAAGTCATGCGTGGTGAGACATGAGAATGTGTTGACAGAGTATATTGGGGGATGTTTTTAGATGAGCTGGCTTTAAAATAAGTGGGACTACATGGTTTTATAAGACTTGAGAGTTGAACTGATTGGGGAAGGTCGAGTAATTATAATTGAAGGAAGCGAGAGAAGGGTAGAGGCAGGTGATGGGAAAGAAAGTTGGGTTTTGGTAGGAAGAAAAGGGAAAGTGTTAGCCAACATCTGTGATCCTATCAGTTGGTTGTTAATTACATCTGATGTGTGGAAGTCCCTCAAAGTTTAATGGCTTCATCAAGATCTGAAACTCTTTGGCGTCCAGGCTGTCATTAAGCTAAATGAAAGGTACTCAAAAGCCACGCGCCGGAACTTTAAAGAAATTAGAACAAATTATGCAATCCAGGTATTGCCTTTCATTGCTCTTGTTCCTTATGAAACCAGTGGAGTTTGTGTAAAACCATTCCTGGTTCTTCTTATAATGAAATTTCCTTTCATCAACACTCACTCTCTGTTTCTTCCCTTTACAAGTCTTTTACGAGCATTGTTTCATGGTTTCATCATCCGAAGATCTGCATAATGATCCTCATACGTAGAGCCATGTAGGAGTTTATATGGAAGACGTGGAGAAGCCACTAGACTATTTCTACCTTTTCTGATAACATACACCCTCTTCACCCTTCATGTTTCCTCTCAGAAGATACCACTAACTTTCACTACGTTTAATGTCTTTCTTCTGGAAGGGTTTGCTATATTTGCCCGGTTTCCTATGGCCATTTAGCCGTCGGTTAGGTAGTCAAGCATCATAACGGGCTAAGTGTGACCAATTTCATCCACAATCAGTTCCGAACCAGGCTCCATATAATATTCCAATACGCCCCCACCCCCAATGTCTTAACACGGGAGTGTAATAAGCAAAGGACTGGAGTGGAGGAAGTTGCTTACGAAAACCGAATAAGAAGCTGAAGAGCATATTTACAACCCATTTTGTAGTCTACGGCCATAGAACAGAAATGATCGAGATGTCTAATGTAGGAATCTGCGAACCATGAATGTGAATTCTTTAACGAGCTTTTTCGGAGGATTCTTAACCATAATGGACTTGTAATGCTGTCATTTTCTTAGAGTAAATCCGTAGAAAAATGCCGAGGATTTGAGGTAATGGCTCAACCGTGGCGTTTGCAAATAATTTACTCTAGACGTTTGATGCATAAAGATTTCTTATTATCTACTTGGCTCTTCAATTACGTTAGGAGCCCCAACTCAAAAAATACACTGCTACAAAGTCCTACAAAGTTTCTGCCTTTCTCCTCTCCATTGATGCGGCTGGAAGAGGGTCGTAGATACCCCCCTGATTTTATTTCAGTCTTCTTCCCCTGCATTATTTTTTACTGATGCTCTTGCCAAGTGGAGTCTCCTTAGGTACATGCACTCATACCTACGTGCGGTTTTAGGAAATATAAATGGAAATTAAAATAATTTGTAGCTAAACGTCTATTGTTACTCCTGTTTCTTTATTTCTTGGACGAATTAGTCCTCGTTATGAATGGAATTTCTCCCAACAATCTTATAAAAGTAAAGTTCTTGATTTGCAGAGATCCAGAGGAATCGGGAGTTTTATAAGAATGCGGACGTTCGACCTCCGTTCACCTATGCTTCTCTAATTAGACAGGTAAGTTGATGGAGGCTAATCCCCCGCTTTTGGAGTCTTGCTAATTTTTCTAATGCATTTGATTGCAGGCAGTCATTGAGTCTCCAGACAAGCAGCTGACACTGAATGAGATCTACAACTGGTTTCAGAATACGTTTTGCTACTTCCGAAGAAATGCCGCAACGTGGAAGGTAAATATGGAAAGCAGTTTAAAAGCGTGAGGCATCCCTCTGGTAATACGAGGGAGAGTACGATGATGATGCGTTGTAAATATTTATAAGAGTGTAAGAAGGAGAGAGAGTTAAATGATTATTAAGTGAATATTCATGGGAGGCGAATTGAAAGAGATATTTTTGCAAAGGAAGGTAAATGTTGTTGGGAGAAGGTGTGCATGAGTGGTGGGGTGATATGTTAATCAAGAAGCTAGTGATTAGGATGGAGTCTGCGGGATCTATATTCGAGTATGTGGATGATGATGATGATGGTGATGATGCAATAGAAAAAAGAGGGATTGTTTGCTTTGCTTCGACTGCTGCTTAAGATTAAGAAGGGAGAGTCTTAGACAATATTGACACTGTGAATGTGTAAACACCTGACACTGTTTACTCAAAAATGCAACCAATATATATGCAAATGTCTATGAATAATGGAGAGCTCTGAGATCCCAACAGCAGGTTTATCTGACTGTAAGTTTTTGTTACGTCTTGCTGGGATTCCACCGACCAGAAGTCGTTTTTAATATTTATCGAGATCTCCTTTGTTATTTCTACTTCTCTTTCAATTCGCTTCGGTTTTCTCGAGAGAAGTGCCTCGTGTATAATAGAGATACTAACATGGAGCTTAAGATCCGAGATGCAGGCTAATACGTTTCTCTTCAGTTACTCTGGCTGGAGACTTTGCAGTGACTTAGTTGTGAAGCATCATTGCTTTCTCAAGAGCTTCAGTTGCATGTGAATACCGGGAGTGAGAAGAGGAGTGATAGGAGCCACTCTCTCTTTGACTTACCACACCCGAGTAGACCGTAATATCGTCTCAGAATCTTCGCCAACTTCCTTTCTACTACCAGGGAGATCTTTACAATTCCTCTCCATAATAAATATCATACCACCGTACCAAGGGAGTTCCTTTCTTATGAGTAAAACTCTTGTGGGGTATCGGATAAAAATTGATTTCTTCATATTCTCTCTCCTACTCCGATCTCGAAATTCTTTTAGAAATTCAAGGGTTTGTTTTTACAAGACCGGTTTGCATGACACCTCCGAAGCTGGCTTAACCCCAAAAACCATTATCACGGCCACTCTAACATACATGAAGTAGAACACTACAAATTATCTACTTAGACATAAAACTGGCAAACCTTACCCATAGAGACGTAGAGTAGTAGGTATGTAGTTTTTGTAGTATCTAGGAATTTATTATAGCTTAGATATGCGTAAATCGCAAACCGCTTCGTGCTCCGATGTTTAAAAGCTCTCCTTCGAAGCCATTTTTGAACCAACATGTAGTTTTAAGCCTTAACTCAAAGCCTCTTGTACAAACAGAAATTGCATACTACTCGTATCAGTTCAAATAGATTCTTCATTATGAATGGTATTCGTTCAATATGTAGTGTAATTAGAACTTAGTAACTGTTGGCGTATATTTATTTTGATCCGATCAATTTGAGGGATACAATTTGAAAGAGCTTAAAACATTTTTTGGAGTCGGGTCCACAATTTTGTTTTGGCAAGGCTGATTGTTTTATTTTGCATTGCTTACCTGGGTGTGTCTTATTTTATATAGAATGCAGTGCGACACAACCTGTCGCTACACAAATGTTTCATGCGAGTGGAGAACGTCAAAGGTGCAGTATGGACGGTGGATGAGGTGGAGTTTTACAAGCGTCGACCTCAGCGTTGTACTACGGGGTATGTGCGGTCAATAAGTCCGCTCACATAAAACAAAATGTCAACACTGACCTCTCTCTCTCTCTCTCTCTCTCTCTCTCTCTCTCTCTCTCTATTGTGGCTATTTTATCCGGCAAATCATGTCAGATTTCGCTTCTTCACTTTTTTAATATCTTCTTCACTTCTCTCTCTCTCTTTCTCTCTCTCTCTTGTGGTCCCCACTTGTGGGTGGCTGGCACTGCACTTCTGGTACAGCATTATTATTATATACTTGTGCTACTTGTATCTAAATGGGCATTATTATCACTGCTCCTCTCGTCTGTCTCAGTCGTCTCTTAATTAGCATTTATCTCTCACGCTTGTTGCTCAACTTTCACTCTCTCTCTCACTTTCCCCTTCCTCTGTAAAGCCACAGAGTCTCATGTTCAAGCTAACCTCAGCTAGTCTATCTCGTCTCCAAAATCTCATTAAAAATTCCTCCAAGCTACACAACTACTCTCATTTCATTCAGACTAATACCCTCCGAACCTCTTTTTATCTTCCCATCAACAACGGCTACCTCACGCCCTCTCCCTACGCATCTTACTTATTACCGTGTAGTACAAATCTTGTGCAAACCTTAATACCCTCCTACAATGAGGTTCATTTCCTCTCCTAAAAATACCAGATTGTCCCTTCACTACGTCGGCTTTTAGCCTTGTGACAGACGATAGAAATCCTGTGGACGGTTTATGGAAATTAGAGGCAAATGAGAAGACGAAGACAAAGGTCTGAGGGAAAGTGAAAGTTTAAAAAAAATAGTAGATTGGTCAGACTGCTTGTGCATTTAGGACTTCGCATGGAGTCCGGTTACACGGTTGGAACGGTCTCAAATGGTGTTTTAAAGACAGTTTAAGTCATTGTGCTAAACCCGAAGGTCTTAACAAAGGCAAATGATGACGTCTAAAGAAAAGGTAGTACAATCAGGTAAATGAAATCCGACATGGATTGCTGGAAAACTAATGTACTTAGAGCCCAGAGTGTGGCATGATTATGAGGTTTACATATCAAGATAATTACCGACATGTTAATCTCTTACCGGAATAATTCCGCTTATCCTATCTCAGGTCTTTTTCTGTGCTCTTTTTGGTCTCTTTTCTATTTGTCTTTGGTGGTGTATGTACACAGAATGCGATCCGCACCAATCTCTCCCTGCACAAGTGTTTTGTGCGGTATGAAGATGACTTTGGATCATTCTGGATGGTGGATGATGCGGAATTCGTCAAACGTCGACATCTTTCACGAGGTCGTCCTAGGAAATATGACCCGACCCCATCACCTTCTCCATCATCCCACCATCCACCAGCACAGTAAGCACGGGATCATATTTTGTCATTCACACGAAATTTTGAAGATTAGGAAATCCCAATCGCTAACTTTCCTGTTTAAAAAAAATCCTGTTTGCAACTGATCAAATAATTCCAATTTTGCAACAGTTTCAAACATAATCTAATTTTTTAATTTCAAAATCTTAAGAACCTTTTGTCAAGTTTTAATCGAAAAAAATCAAGTATATTTCCTGGTATTTGACCTTCAAGCCTTTTGAAATTAATTTTTGTGCGACTTACACATATCCCTGTGTTAGAACAGAGCCTTTTCCTCATTCCTTTCTCTGCGAATGGTGCAGCATTGGAGGCGAATTGTCCTACATAATCATTTAGGTACCTACAAACAGCAAATGCCCAAATAAAGTTTTTGTGTCATTCTCCGTAAGTAACTAAGAAGATGAAATGAGTATTCCATCTCAGCGAATTAGATTTTAAGCCTTTGTTTGTAACGTATAAATTAATGCATAAGTAAGGAGAGGTTTAGTTGTGAAGGGACTTAAATTAAAATTAGAAGGGATCAGGGTTTTGTTAGGAACATTATCGAGTGATATTTGAGTTAAAAGTTGGTCTATGTTAGCCTTGGAACGAAATTATAAATAGTAGATTTTGGGGTTGAATTGGACTGAATGTTCAACTAAATAATTGAAGGGAAAGAATCTAACGATACACGGATCCTTGTTTACAGCCCTAGATTTTTCAGGATTTCCGTAGGAATAAAACTTTCACTCAACTCTTCAAGTGAACCGTCACCAATATCGCAGAAAGGTTGAGATTGACCAAACCTATTTTTATGGATCTTTTTCTCTTTTTGACGTATTTTTCACTCTTTTTGATCTTCTTGTCTATTTAATCTTGTTGGCATGCACGACACACAGCCCCAAGGGATCATCTTGTCTACTCAGACGTTTTTATCTTTCAAAATTTTAACTTTTTACATCATATCGATGTACTTAACCGAATAACCCTGCTACAGCTTTCAATCTCTGGGGCACTCGAGAGTCACACCAGGTACAAAATATGGTCTCTTGGGTTACCAACGTGTCGAAAGGCTGACTTCCCCTGACAATCCCTCTCTATCTCATTATTTAAAAAACAAAAATTAGAATCGGAAATGACATCAATGTTTTTTTGTGATGTGTCCGAAGTCAGAGGGAAGAGGTCATTTTTGCTTGAATTTCAGCACGTACTTTTTACCTTTTATCGTGAAGTTTATCAGGCCCGGTAGTTGTGCATTCAGCCAAAGTGTAGCAGTTGGCGATGATAACGAATGAATGAATGACGGCTGTTTTTTTCTCTTTCAAATATCTAAATATTATAAATATTATTATATTATATATATATATATATATATTTCAACTTCTGCTTACTCTTTGTCCTCCTACTCAAATCTTTTTCGTATTTGTCGTCCATTTCAATCAGTGTTGACTCGCATTTTTTCCCATTTTTGCACATATTACACACCTGCACACTGATACAGATTTTTCCACACACACTTCCCATTTTATAAAGGCGGTATGAATAATGAATTGACTTTTTTAGGGGAATGCAGTCCAAGAGCCCTACTTTAACGCAAAGTCCAACTCTTTATGGAGAGGCTATCAATGCAAGCCTTCAAGTAAGGACTTCAAATTCTTTCCCAAGCCCATTATAACATGTTTTTAATTAAACGACTAAATCGTACGGTTTCAGGCCGCGTTGGCTGATAGCAGTTTGCCATACATGGGTTCAATGAATGTAGGAAGCGTAAGCCCAGATCAAGCACCCATGTCTCCGCTGGATTCAGGGTAAATATATCATCATAAGCAAAATAAATATTTAATTCATGAGCTTTTCTTCCTCTTGCTTTTCCTTCAATTCTCCTTACCAACGTTTTCATGCCATTCATAACGCTAATTTTAATCTCATTGTCAGAAGCGATTTAGGGAGTAGTTCTTCACTAAATGTTATCATCCCTGATTATAACAGTACCTTCAAAGCCAACCTACTAGGTTATAGAACTCTTGCATGAAAGTACTCTTTTATTTTTACTGCTTACATCATTATGATAATACGATAGTCGAATATCACTGACTTTGTTTCTTCTATTCAGCATCTTATGAACTTGCTTGTACACACCATCTATCTGGTACCCGGTTTATTTTATTTTCGACCTTTTAAAATCGGTTACGCTCAGCATAGTTGATATTATATTTAAAATGTTAACCCAAAAGTATTTGTTTACAGATCCTTAAGAGGAAGTCCAACAGGGATAAAGAGAGAAAGTACAAGCCCTCTGACATCAAACGGTGTGCACCATCATAATCACTTGAGTAAAAGAATGAAGCGAGAAATAGAAATGGCAGAACTTGGAGGAAATTACAGCGTGTCTTCGGATGGAGATTCTGTTAGCCGCGATGGACACGACGATTTTGTAGGAATAGAGAAAGGAGAAGATCTAGCCGAAGACCTTTCCTTCGCATCATCTTCTCATACTGCCGATTCCAGCCGACTGGACCAATAGTTTTTAACCTTATAGAAGAATCCAAGGTTCCGTCTTCATCATTCCAAAAATTCATTCAGATCGTATTTGATTAGTTTATTCATCCTCCGATCCCTTGCATTTATCACTTATCAGTTAACCTGAAAGCTAGGAAAGCACGATTCGCCTTCTCGTTGAAACTTTAACAACTTGAGACTAGATTAACAGTCTATTGTATAGGCTAATGAGGAGTTCATCTTTACACAAGTATATGGGGTTAAGATGGACGGTTAAAAATCAAGGTCAGAGAGAGTGTATCTAGATCGTTTTAAAAAAAATAATGAACAAAAACTATTCGGAAACCTTGCATCATGTTACCGTTTTTTAATCAAAATGACTGCTCTAAAAGAGATTTACAAATCTTCGAACCTCTCCATGACCTACCAAGTTTCCAATACTGAGATATTCTCCTGGGTTATTAAATTGGATTTAGCATCCTTTTAAAAAAATCAAACGCTGAGGATTGCGTGTATCTTATCTGATTTTTTCTTATATTTTTATTTGATCCATGTGATCAACACGAAAAATATTTTATCCAAATCAATTCTGAATTCTGATAATATTCTCAGCATAACTATTGATGTTTCCCAATGCACGTACAAATTGATACAGATTTCCATTTTAAGAAAGAGCCGATATGGCATGGAGGGATTAAAAGGCAAGGGAGATAGAAGAAAGTATTTTGAGCACAAAGTGATTTTGAGAACGTTACCAATGTTTGAATTATGTACTTAATTAGGTATGTGCGTCGGAAACTGTATGATGGAGTCGTTATACCGTAAACTAATGAAATTGCAGCATCTTTGATGATGGTAACCTTTAATCGGATTAATCCCGCATGGGTAAAGGGCAGTTCCGACGATGCATCGTGTATTTGAGAGGCTTTGTGAAGAATAACTGTACAAATCCAATTCATGATTCCTGTAAACACGCCATTGATAGTGACTGTGAATACTGAAGGACATGCATGACAAAGATAATCCAGAATTTGAAAATATCGATTCTCGTAAAAATAGATCTCAAAAATGGACATTGTACGATTTGGGCAAAGTATTCCGCTTGCTTCGTTTTCTCTTCTAATAGAAATCTTAAGCTTGAGTAAGTGGCGACTGAATATTGGATTAAGGATCATACTACATAGTACATACTATAGTAATATTAATCATGACGTAATGAACTCATGGTCTTCAGTGAAGTAATAACAATCATTTCCATTTAAAAAGGGCACAGTGCAAACTGCTGCCGTATGGTACACCATTGTATAATCTTATTGTAAGCGACGGACGTCATTCTTGGACTTGTAGATCTAGTGATAAGATAAAACTATGGGGTGGCTAGTAATTTGATTATGTCAACTGTGTAATCCTCTCTTGTAGATTGTATAGTATTGTAGAACTTTTAGAAAACCACGTTTGTCATGATAGCTAATGAATGGATGGATAGAAGAAGTAGTTGAGGTGAAAGGAACGCGAGGATGAGACGGGGTTCGAACTAGTCTGAAACCAAATAGAGATACGATGATGACAAACGAAGAATGAGGTAGTTTTATCCTCTTGTTCACACAACTACTCGCTCCCGTTCGAAACTTTTGTGAGTTGCTGGATTTTATTCCAAAGTTTGTATTGACATCACATATATAGTCCTTGGTCGGGCAGCCAATTACTAGTTGTACTAAACTACAAAACTGCATGTGCTTTTAGCATTTTTAATATTTTCAGTCAAGTCAAAAGTAGGCATCCTACTCTCCATTCTATTTAATTCTGTAAAAATCTCGTCTTTTTCGGATTTTAGTTCCTTTACTATGGGACGATGGTAGTTGTGCGGAGGTATTTGTCTGTGTGTAGTAGTTCACCAGTATTTCCCGTTCCTATGTTACTGTGTTTCAAAAATAAAACTATTCACTATGTCTACATAAATTTTTTAACTGCTTGAGAAAGTATAAGAAGCTAAGGCTGCGGTGTGTCCCAGTACTTATCTGAATCCACGAATATAAAAGTTATGCTGCAGTAAGATAATAAACTTAACAATTGTGATTTTCCAAAACTCATTTATTTCAAGAAAAAATAGGGAGACAGTCACCCCGTTTTAAGATAAGAATTAAATATGCTAAACTGTAAGAAAGAATACACCTAGAGGATTGATCGCTGTACACTATGTAGAACCTAACGAGGTTTGTCATGTCACTTCCCAAATACAAATACAACGTACAGAATATCATTGTTAGACTAAATTAATAATTACTATCCTGGTAAATTACAAAGAATGAATCATTGTAAATGTAAATGCTCCTTGTAGTTTGTTACCATGTTACCGTAGGCTGGCTACTAGTCCTGTGAAATTATAATGACTCCTTCATCCCTTCCCAAGTTTGTTTAATCAAAAGCACGGCTTAGATAATAAATAAATACGGGATATCTTCACGAAGGAATAAAAACAGCCACCCATTCATTCCTACTTTCATCTTCACGTCTTACTTGCTATGACCAACTCTAACCAGGCAACACATTTAATTCCATTATCAAATAAGCACCCATCTCGGCTCACGCAAATCATCTTCAATGTCTCAGCATCTCTTGTATTCATATCCTATTTATTTCATTCATCTTCATGCCATTCTCCTCAAGACCATTATTTGTGTATCACGCAATGGATAACCTTTGTAAGAAAATAACAGCTCTTAACCACACTCTTTAGTCCACGTTTTACTTTTGGATTCGAAAGCGCAAGTAAAACATATCACTCTACTAAATCTTCAAGAGAAGGGTTAATGGGTTAGTTAAATAGAAATTCCCTTTTCTACTATTGCTAGCTATTGTTATCATACGTGATATAGTAAATAATGGTATGAAAAAGTTAACAAATGAAATTAAAATGAAATCTGACGACTTCGAGTCATTATACATTTTAAAAGTTTATATAAAGTCTGAGAAATTTAAAGAAAGAGTCCCAGAGGATGATTTGTGAACATTTTTGGCAAATTAACTACTCCATTTTCGCCTCGTATTAATAGCGAGAGAGAGAGAGAGAGGGAAATAATACCAAGAGGTCCATGAAATACTTAAAAGAGAATCCTCGCCTACTCTACATGCAATTAAAAAAATAATTTGATGGTGAATAAATTAAAGAAAACGTGGATTTTCTATAACTATTGTTGTGTGATGAGGGAAAAGTTAGAGATTAACTAGAGTAAGGTGACGGAGCAATATTTAATGTGATTCGTTGTAAAAACATAATATTTAGCTTCCACATAATCTCGACGATATCTGAAATAAATCCCACAACATGAATTATTTAGCCATGGCTAGAAGTTACATGCACTGGGAATGAGTGAATGGACAAGCAGAGTTTAATAGAAAAAGGAGTTCAATCAGAGGTAAATAAATGGGACGAATATGAGAATTGAGAATGCTGGCTTTAGAGGGTTGTTTTGTTCTTGATCCATTGAAGGGGTTGAAAGAGATTGGTTGTTATTTGCTATTTTGTATGCTAGTGTCAACCAGGCCAGATACCATATTCCATATCCCCTTATCTCTTCGAGGTAATAAGTGGACGAAATGAGGTGGATTATGGGGAATTTTTTTAGGACAGACTAGGATTAAATTAGTAGAAGCATATATAGTGGGGGTTGTAAAAGGGTTGCATTTCGTCTGATGATGTATATATATAAGTTATACCATGAGAAGGTGGGGTGCAGAGGGCTTAATAACATAACAGGTAATACAGGTATTGGAATTAGTAGCTTTAAACATCAACACGGTCTCGAAACTCTGAAAGGGGGAAGACTGAGGTGGTGGTGGCGTTGGTGCTTCCCTTTCACAATTACAATCCATGATGTCTTCAACGAAGTGAGGAATCAGGAATCAACTTCTTCCTCTCCTCATCATCACCTGCCATTGATACAACAACTCACAAGATTTACATATTTATCTCTAAATCAGTTCACTGTCTCCAAATAACCTCTCATTCCCGGAAGAAATCATAAGTCATCTTCTATTCTCAATAGTAAACGATTGATCGTTATTTCGCAAGGTGAACACAGTGGGTGACACATATTAGGACTTTGGAAACTAGGAATTGGAGTGGTAGGTGGTAGTGCTTACTTCGAGGAGAGGTACTGACATGTCATTAGGGGATTGGCAACCTATTTAAGGGTGGTTAGGACCCATCAAGGAAAATGAGTGGCCAAGCGTTTAGAAGAGGGATGACCTTCGTCACTTTCATTACGTGTTGTGCAGGGCTGGCCTTATTGTTGGCTGCCTTGAGTACACAGCACTGGATTGTTGCTCGAGCCCGAAGGACTACCTCGAGCTCTTCTGAAGGTCGTATTAATCTAGGGTTATTTTATGGAAGGAAGAATCTAAATGTAGCCTATGGCTGGAGACCCTCTGATATTAATAGTGAGTAAATATTATCATTTCAAGCATTTAAATATCTAACTGGTAAATTCGTACAGGTCAACTGTATACATTCGAATTCCCTTAACTTTCTAGTAATTGAAATGCTGGATAGCGATAGTAATTTTATGAGTTACGACCTTTGGATGGCAACAATTGGGTGCGTCGGAACGGCCATACTCTTCGCTGTGTTCTCAGCCGTCTTTGCCCTGGTGAACACTGCAACCACCCCTGTAGAAGCCATTAATGGAATTCCAGGACTTTACCTTTGGAATAGTTGTGCTCGTACGTATATAATTTGAAGTAACTTCATGCTAAATATTAAACGGTGGGATATTTATCTGAGTTGTAATATTTTTGCATGCAGTTGTAAGCAACCTGGGAGCATTGATAACCTGGGGAGTTCAGTACCATTTAAAACTTCGCCATAATATTCTGCCATTGGAAGACCGTAAAAACAATTGGACCTCAGACGGGCTGGCCGTTCTTGGATTTTCGTTTTGGTTCGTCGTGGGGGCAGCTATCATCCACATTCTTAATTTGGTTCTTGTATTCCTTGGAGCCCACCAAATCCGAGCGGACAGTCACAGATTACATAAGCCTATCCAAGAGGAAAAAACAAACGGTGCCATCATGCTGTATTAGCAGTCCCGCCAGCAAACAATTGTGTAAAAATCTTGTCTGATTAATTTATTCTACTCTCGGGCAGACTACCCAACATTCGCAGTATCTAAATATAAAGTATTTAAACTTGCCGACTAAAATCAATATGTATTACATTGAAATTGAAAAAAAAACTATATTACTTTGCCTTCTGTCTTCATCTTAGTTTGCCTGTATTCTGAGTTTCTGTACTATCTGTAATATGATACTTTGCAAAGTTTCACATGATTGTTTGCGTGTTTCAATCAGCCTTTATACTATTGGATGTATAAAGAAAAGGTTCAGGTATCCGAATTAACTCTCGGGTGGGGGCCTAAATCTTGGCATGGGATATTTTTAAAGTTAACTTGTGTCATTACCCCAAGCGTTATAAAAATACAAGAAATAATGTGTACTCATTTTTATTAAAGGCGAAAAGTGACACTAGCGAAAATAGATTTACAGACGTGTACAGTATTAAAATATTGTATGTAATTTCAGAGGCCAAACTATGTATTTGCATTGCAACATGAACTGCAATTTTTACAATAAATAAGACTTATATGTATTTCCTGAAATCGCCTTTGAATATCGTTGACTGCTACGAATAATTAAATTTTTGATCATCAGAATTGTGAACTCACTGCTTTGTTTGCTTTGAGTGCGTGAAATCCCTTCGACTATCTTCCTATTTATATTATAAAAAAATAACTTTCGAGCATTTTTTTATGTCAATGGTTAACTTATTTTGATTGAAACCGATTTTCGGGAGTTGATACCTTCCTTAACAGCTATCACATGATTTGATTAAAAAATATTTGACTTTATGACCTTGAACCTAGCCATCATCTAAGTTAAGGCAACTGTTCAACTTTGATGAGCACCGAAGTTGAGGAATACAAAAAGGATACTATCAAATCTATGAAGATCACAAATGCATTAAATTTTAAATAATTTTGGTGGGTCAGAAGCTCAGAATCATTCATATTTATAAAACCAAATTTTCACGGATTGAAGACATTTAATTCTCTAGTGTAATTAAAGAGTAACAAAAATATGGCAATAAATCATACCATACGTAGTACGTACCATACAATCAATCATCGTTGCGAGAACATAGGTACGTAATCCCCATGTAATTTATCATATAATTTCTATTTTTTAGAAAATAATAATGAAATCTTATGCCAGTGCCAATTGTTTCCCTGGCTCGGGTTTAAATTTTTTGTTTCTGAAAACTTTTGAAAAGTCCTTAGACAACTTTTTATTGCTTGCATATTGGTCTCTTCAACGGAAGCGTATAAGACTAACGAAATTCGTTTGATTTTATATTCTTGAAAATTACAAACAGCGATCACACATTTAGGTTAGGCAGTTGACTCTAGAAATCCAAATGGACATAACAAATAATTGAATTGTAACCATCTTGCAGGAAAATATTCAAAAACATTTTTAACCATCTTAAGTCTGTGCCTTTTGCATTGGTGCTTTGTCCACGAGGTCGTGACTTTTTCGAAAGATTTCTTCAACTACTTCTTCCTCCGAGATTTCCTCGTTGTTCGCCAACTGCACCATGAACAATGCCATTTCCTTGTGTGTCTTATTCATTGATACTGCTTCTGTCATATTAAAGTAGTCGTTAATACAATTTTATTAAGATTAAAGGTTAATTAATTTAAGAAATTTCCAACCTTTCGCATGGGACGCAACGCTGATTTCGGCAGCAGGAATGTTTACAAATATATCGTATAAATCACTCCGTTGTTCGACTCCAGCGTGAGTGCAACCCATGACATAAAATGGAATATTCTATTTGTAAGAAAAATATAGGTTAGCTTTTAGACAATTTGAAAAAAAACAGTAACAAATATATAATTACTGTTAAATACGAAATCTCTTCTTCGGCAAGGTCCATCCACGGATATATGACATCCCAGAGGTTTCCCGAGTCTCGAACTAAGGCAGGCATACTAAGAATTACCTGCTCAAATATATCAGACCCTATATAACATGACATTGAAACTTCCTTTAGTAATAAAGCGTTTCTATGAATTATTATAGTTTCCTCACTTCCATTAATACATCGATGTCATAGTGGTAGACTACAATCCTTCGTCGTCTAGTTAAAGCAGTGTATACTAGGATACTTTCCAGGCCAAATCTTGAGATCATGTCTAAGAAAGCAAAACATTAGAAAGTGTTTCAAGAAATTGGAAATATCGTTTAAAATTAACAATATAGTTTTTTTATTCGAATATTTCCAACCTTTGACTCGATGCTGTCTAAATGGATTTGAAGTATCGTATTGGCTTAATGTAAAAGTTTTCTTCTTTGGAAGCATGCACTTTCCATCAACAACGAGGGAAAGAAATTGCTGAAGAACCCCAGAGGGATCTTCCGTTTTCAAGTAACTTTGGAACAAGATCTCTCCCACAAGTTCATACTTTTCTGGATTGAAGTCGGATGTTCCAATTAATACACCCACTTGTCTTATCTATCGTTAATAAATACAACATTAGCAAACATAATCGAACTTGTATCCCCCACGTTTACAAGGAAAACAATATCACCTCGGAGAGTTGTGACGAAGACTGTCCCGCTGATGTAGGGGACAAATATCCGGCGATATAAACATAGAACCATTGCTTATCAAAATGGAAATACTTGCATATTCGAAGCCCCTCACTCCATTCATCTTCCGATTTCCTTAGGCTTAATAAAACATTAACTTTTCTCACGCAGAGTCTTCGGAGCCGATTGTCTAAACTTGGATAGCTCCATGTCCAAAGTACACTTCTGTCTTTCCCGATTTCTGAAACATTATCAATCAAAATTCAAGATTCAGAAAAAATGGAGATTAATTGTAATGTGTAAAGAACAAACAAGGAAGTTTTGATTAAATAAATGAGTGAATGAATGTTAAGTGTAATTACATTGAAATTTTTGAGAAGTTGTAATTTTGAATTTGCAAAAACAATTGAGCATTTCACATTTGTAAATTTTGTATTTTTTATTTTTACATATTACCCAGCAAATGAGAGGAGATAAGATTTTCCGGTTCCGCTACTTTTTCCGAAGTGGATTTCATGACAAATATATTAAAAAATCCTTCCTAATTAAGCTGTTTTAAATTAAATTCGATATAAATCCTTCATCCTTTATTGACACTTGACACTACTTGACAGTTTGTAGTTGCTCCTTTAATCTATGTAAAGATAAACCCATTCTCTTCAAAGCCAGCGCCATACTAGGCATCTAGCTTGGGATAAAGGTACGAGGGCCACCTTGTAACTTCCATCGGAAATCAAACAGATTCTTAAAAGATTTCTTCCTTTGATCATTCCACATGCACCGACGAGGAATACAATAAGGAATATTTTCCATGAACATTGAAAATTTAGAAACCCAACCGCCTCAATTATGATTATCTGCATCTCCTCATTCATTCCTCATAAGATATCATTTCAAACTGTTTCCAATAATTATTATTCATTGTCATTACTCTGGAGATGCTCTGGAGTGGTCTTTCCAGTCAAAATTCCAGTCCAGATTCTCAAAACATGCTATGATTATGATAAAGGTTAGTACAACGTAAGAATGGTTTTTCGGCCCACTTTATACCCCGATAACTTGACCATCCAGCATCACGAACTTTCGAAACTTTGTATTGGCCTTCGTAAACTCTTAATCTGCCAATCCGTTGAATCATGAATGGTCGTGATTTTGGACATAAGAGTTATAAGCCAAAACCCAACTCGATTTTTCATAAAAACTGCCACTATTTTGAATTTAAAAAATAAATTCCTCCATAAACCCCCGAAAGAGCTCACTAGGCAACCTTACTGACGGCATAAAAATATGAAACAACAATGAAAACAAAGTAAACTCCCGTTGTATTTTGCATTTTGGAGATGCTACACCACTGATGAATGCGTTTGGCCTCTTATTCCTGATTTAACCGAATCATATAAACATGTAAGAAAGAGTTAAAAAGAAAAGAAAAAGTTATGCTAATATTTTATTGCCACTGTTTCATAATAAA
>JAQFYM010000208.1:0-98751 GCA_034694785.1 Agrenia bidenticulata | reverse complement strand
TGTGCCAAGTTTCATGAAGAATGGTTGACCCGTTCGAGCGTAATCGTGCGGACAGACAGACGGACAGACGGACAGACGGACACAAGAGCATTCGCATAAAGTATCTGTCGATACTTAATAATGAATATTGGGCTTAGCAAAGGATTCCGACCTATCAGCCCAAGAGGTAGTAGCTGGGAAACTTTCCAGAGCTCACTAGGTTTTCCAAGTATGGTCAGCGTACTAACCTTCTCCGTTATCATTTAAAAAAATTTAGCATCAAATAAATACTTTCCTCCTGTTTCCCTACATGAAATTATAGTTGGGTGGGGTTGGGATTGTTTAATATAAATTGTGTTTGAAAAATTTTAGTACTCTCTCTATTACTAGCAAAACTTTTGTTTTGGGTAAGCTTTTCCTGGTCAGTTTTTTTGAATGTCCTAGAATGTTAAAATTTGAACAACAAAAACTTATATTTTGAATCCAAAAAATTAACATCATGAATCTTTAGTGCCAAGTAAAAATTTATAGACTCCCATTTCTGTGGATCTAATAATATAATGTTGAGGGGACCATTGATTCTTTCTACGTACATCTAAATCAATTAAAAAGGCAAACCATATATTTATAGATTGGCTTAATTTTATTTCAAGTCGTTCAATAACAGTATGGTCAGATTATTTCTATGCAGATCTATGGTTTAGTTACTTTAGTGGTAAGGTTAGATGTGTAAATATGAATATTTTATAGAAACAGACACTATTTCTTGAAGTACTTTGTTAATGCTTTGTCAAGTAGTTATAACATTGGTTGACAGGAAGAAAAATATAGTCGCTTCATAAAGCTTCAGAACTCCTTTTAGAAGCTTTATATATACAGAGTTGTCCAACGTCTGTGATTTGAAATACCAGTAGGACATAAGCTTCTTTAGAAAATACCGTACCCGGGTATTTTTCGGTGTTTCCTCATTTCTCGAAACTCCCAACTGTACACCATCTACAGGATCATATAAAGGCATACGACGTAAACGGTAATATAAATTCTTATATTACATCATTTCATGCATTCTAATTCGGAGTTTAGAATCGTGTCTTTTCTCGAAACATAACATTTCCGACATTTTCCGGTTCAATTAGAATATTTATAATACCTTAAATGAAATGATTCTTCTAAAACCCAACAACCTAGGATTAAACATTAAACAAAATACTGAGAACAGCAAAATAAATCCTGGAATGATTTTCTAATAAATTCTCAGGAACTATTTAAAGTTGAAGATGAACTATCACTCCCGTGATTTCTAACGTTATGATTCCCAGTATCAAGGTGTAAGAACTCAAATTCTTTGACTAACAATGAATTCTTCGTTGTTGGTAGTGGGGGTAGGTCCTTCAGGGAGCAAGGCAAAGGGTTGATCTTGAAAAAGTCATCTTCCAATGCCTACAATGGAGCATCATAAAAAATTGGGATGAAATATTTTTTATTCAGTAAATAAAAGAATAATGCTCGGCATCGTGAGATTACCTCTTTAGCCGACATCCTTATACTAGTATCATATACCAAAAATTTCCTCAAGAACTCGGTACATTTGGGAACATCAGATGGTACGAGAGTGGGCATAGGAATAGGTTTCATTTTGGTGAATGATATCTTGTTGTAATCAGGCAGCTCAGTTCTTCCAGGCCACGATTTCTCATCCGGCGTCCCCAGACTCGAGATTACAAGGTAGAGCTGGTCAATATCATTTTCTCCCTAGAAAATGACAACATGGAACAACAATGAATGATTTATACGTAAATCATTGGACATGGAGACAAAATGATGATGAAGAAGTAAAGGCTAGGAACATGAAGCATTTATTTTTCTTTGCCTCATCCATCTTGTTGCCTTTCCCTTTCTGAAGGTAATTAACTCACAGGAAATAAAGGTTCTCCTTTAAGCATCTCCCCAAATATTGTCCCAGCAGCCCAGAGGTCAACACCTTCGTCGTAGTAACGAGCTCCATATAATAACTCTGGAGATCGATACCAACGCGTGGCTACTTGATGTGAGTAAGCAGCCCTTTCCCCTTTAAAAAATAGTCTGCACAATCCAAAGTCCCCAACTTTAAGGATACCTGATTCACCAATAAGAAGGTTGGCAGGTTTCAAGTCCTACTTTTTACAATACAAGAAAAAAAACAATTATTGTTATGCCAAGCGACACATAATAAATCTTTTGATATTTGAATTCGCAATAACGTCATACACGGTGCATTATATGGTGGGTATGAAGGTACTCCAAGGCTCTAAGAATCATTTGCATGTAGCACTTGGCCTGAGCCCCATTAATTTTGTAGGCATCCAGGATCTCCCACAAATTGGATGGCATGAACTCAAAAACCAGGACGAAACTGAGTCCTTGGGGAAATACATCAATGAGGTAGACCACATTCTCGTGCTCCACACATTGCAGAGCCTTGATTTCCCGAATCACTTGGACAGGGAGCCCTTCCTCTGAGATCTTTTTTAAAGTCACTTTTTTCAGAGCCACTATATCACCGCTCATTGCATGCCGAGCTTTAAGAACTATCCCATGAGCTCCTTCCCCTACAGTGGCTAGCACTTCGTACTCGTTCATGTTCCTTTATGTACTGAATATTGCGGATTTGCTACAAACCATGGAAGGTCAAATTTCACATACCAGACAATGCACGCAGACAGATTTATCTGAACTAATATGATCATCTTGGTGCATTGTGGTTTTATTCACCTTCTTAAAACTGAGAATAAACGCATGCACAGATTAGGAATTTCGATCCAACTCTAACACTCCTTCTTGATGAATCAAAAATTCAACCATGTTTGACAACGTCGCTGCTTAGCAACCACCAATAAATGAGTATCAAAGCATAAGCAGACATATTCGCGCACCTATGTCCACTCGGGTACTTATACAGTCTTGTTAATAAATTGATGACTTACTTATTAATTATGACTACTTGTAAACGGTTCGTTTATTCAGCCCACAGTACAAACACCAGTTCAGCTTGAGCTCCAACATACATTTTAAAACCGGTTATAATTGAAATTATGGCTTATATCCTTATTCTTTAGAGTAATCAAAATTCAGTCATTAAATTATTCGTAATTATATCAACGAAATGAACCATAGCTCTACAGAAAGCGCGAGTTGGTAAAAAAATTAGCGTACGCGTACCAACATAATTGATAGTTTTACGTTACCTGTGCGAATTTTGTGGAAAAACTTGACATTTCTTCTACCGGAATGATATCAACGAAGCAAACTTGTTTTACAAATGTTAAATTTATCGTGAACAGCTTTAAAATTATTATTGAACGTTCCAAAATCGAAATTTTTACGATGGAACCGTTTCTTACAAAAAATGTTAATTCCCCTGAACACATTACGATTGTGATAACGAGTTCTGAATTGGATAGTTACAAGTTGAAACCTCCATCCGGGGTTTTCACCGACATTTGAAAGTCTCCAGATGAATTAGTTGCTGGGAGTAAGTTTTCATCAACGGCTCCCTATAATAATGGATAATGAATAATGAATGGAAATACAAATACACATACAATAATCGCAACTAAAATTGGTAAAGATCGCAAAATAAAATACCTCGTCAGAGAAAAAGGCATCAATGAGGACATATGCTTTGTTATAAACTGTGTTATTTTCATGTGATTGCAACTGTTCAATTTTATCGAGACCTCCACATTCTTCGACTGCACATGCCACCTTTTCAAGCTGGCCAACTTCTTGAGCTCCCTGTAATTTATTGAATTAATTAGGTACCAAGGTATTTGTTTGTGATAGTCGGATACAGAAAAAAACAAATACGTATGCCATCATAATTATAAAAAATACAATACCTTCAAAATGTTTTCAAGACCATCTAAGAGCACAATAATTGTTCGCCAATCTCTGCAAGCTAACATGTTGCACATGGCAGGAATTGCACCATTTTGGCACAAATAAATCATATGGTCTAAATGACCTCCAGATGTTATATTGGTGATTGCCCATGCAGCTTCTTTTTGGGCTCGGAAATCTCCCTGTAAAAATTAGTTCGTACATGCTGAACATTCAGAATTTATACTAAGAATTGCTCAAAACAGTTTTTATGCTTATTAACTCACAGATTGAAGAACACTTATTAGTAGCGGAACAATTTCGGCATCGAGAACTTCGTTTATCTGTTCCAACGTTCCAGCTGCTACATTTGAGACAGTCCATGCAGCCTCTTTAACAATGTTTGTTTTAGGACTTTGGAGTAATTTCGCGAGAAGAGGAAGGACTCCAGACCTAACAACCGCTTGGGTCTAAGATATGATATGATTTCACATTAAAAATGGGGCATGCTTTAGTTTACATGTGGAATTACAAGCATGATTTAACTATACCTGAGTATCACTACCAGTTACGATATTTCCAACCGCACGGAGACATGGTGTAACTACATTGTAGTTCCCACAGTCGAGAAGTCCGACGAGACGACCAACCACTCCTGCGTTAACCACTTCTTCAATTTTTTCATTCGGTCCATCACTTAAGTATGAAAGGGCCCAGCAAGCATCAGCTGAATACCAATTTTAACAATACATCATCACTGAACCCAATAATTTCGTAAAATAATAATTAGTGAGAAAAAAACTTACACACAATCTCCATATCTGCCATCTGAATAAGCTTAGCAAGAGCTGGGAGACATTGCCGAGTTGCATCAGGGGGAGGAGCAGGATTTTTGGTTCGGCAGAGGTTAGACAACGTCCAAGCAACATTCCTTAAGAATGAAGGCTATGCAAAACGAAAAATGTAAAATCAATGCGAATAGAATAAAAATATTGATGAATATGTCAAAATATTGTCTGACTTACAGAAGTCTGCCCTTTAGCCAAAGCAACTAGTGGTGGAACAATTCCCTTAGAAATCACTGTGTCTCTCAGAACCGGCCCATCTCCCTAAAATAAATAATTTGATGTATCTATACTTCTATTGAAGAGCGAATGAAGCCGAAATTTCAAATATCGGTTCGAGAAAACTGGGGAGTGGATATGAAAGTAGATATTACTTACAGCAATATTTCCCAAAGCCCAAATGGATTGCTCAGCAATATGAGGATAAGGCGATCGCAGGAGTTCGATGAAAGGTTCAATAGCTCCAGCCTTCACCACTACGTCAGTTTGGAGTGATGAACCAGAAGCAATATTGGTTAGAACCCAAGCAGCCTCAAATTGTAGTTCGGGAGTTGCAGCATTTTTCAAGAACTCAATGCATCGAGGGACGACTCCAGATTTAATAACAACGTCAATAGGAGGATGGCGTTCTCGACTGAGGATTTTACGAGTCGTTTGAGCTGCATGGAATTGTCGTTTAGGATCATCGCTACAGAAACAACCATTCGATTATGATATTCTTTTTCCAACTTTGTGAACAAAATATCCTCTAATAAATACAAATTCCGTTACCTAAACAGGTCTTCAACAATCTGCTTAATGGTTTGGTCATTCACAACGACCGATGGTGCATTATGCCCATTGTTAGAGTCTGAGAGAGGGCTAGTTGCGGTTCCACCGTCAATCTCATCCGTGTCGATATTCCGCCGTTTAGACAACTGCTCATCCTTTCTCGCTTTTCGAAGTTCCACTGCTTGACCTGTCCTTCGCCGACGGAGTTCCTAATGTTTAAAATCGTAAGTACAGTCAGATTTAAATACGCATAATATTTCGAATGAATTGAAGGCCAACTGCCAAAAACCACAACAAAAACAACTTACATCAGTGTCTTTCCCGAAGTTCTTGAAATTTTTAATTCGATCTGTAGCCATTATTGCTTAACTTCCTTTCTCCTCAAGCCACACGCACACGACAAACTAGACAAACGAACTTCTTGGCAGATTCGGGCTAGACTCTAGTTCTACAATCAAAATAAAATAATGTGGATCCGGCTAGATATAATAAATTTGAATACATGTGTTTATGATTGAGTGCCGAAGCCTCATATTCAATTTTAAAAGTGTTCAAAAGTAACTTTAAAAAAGATCAGTTGCAGTTACCATAGCACATAGCGGTAAAAAAATTAAAGAAAAAAAAAGACCAACCTCCTTCGGAACTCTTGATGAACGATCTTCAAGTGCTTCAACACAATTCACACTGGTTGCTGGTCGATGGAAAAATAAACAAAAAGATCAGACCCCAAGTGTTAAATGAAATCTGATATTTGATTTGAAATTCCTTAACCCTGTTCTTTATAATTGTGATTTGTGAATTGAATTAAAAAAGCTCAATAAATCCGGCAGTATTAATAAGTGCACTGCATCTGCATTCAAGAGCAAAGAGGATGTGTGAGGGAGAATGAGTAATGTGTAACTTGTGAGAGCGTTGAGCCCAGCCGCTTATTCACAATCATTCAAATACAAAAAATCCCAACGGACAATTTGTCTCCCTCCACATTCAGCTTTCTTTGAGCTTTATGGCTGCATCTCATCGTCCACTTGCATTGTCTAAAATACATGTAAATTAATCTTTGTTATCTTCCTTCATCCTCAGCTATCTGGAATCGACTATTGAGGGGACGCTATGCAAATTTCATTTCAAATATGTAGACAATCATACAGCCAATACAGCGGAGCATTAACTAAATACCCAAATAAGTTGTAGCCCACAGATATTGTACGAATATGCATGAAAAATTCATTCCTTTCCTACATAAATACACCAAAGCCCTGATGAAAAGTCACGAGTGAATCAAATAGCAGATCATCATGGAATGATTATATGGTCAATCTTGTTCTGAGCAACCTGACAATGAGCTATACAACGTAGGTATGGATATTTTAATTTATGACTTCATGATATCAAAGAATAAGAGAGCTAGAAAGACGGATACAGAAAAACTTGAAACAATATTCGATGGAACATCATTTTAGATTTAAAAGTTACAGCCTAGCTCTCAATTATTCCAGCTTCGAGTTGAATGCAGCAAATATCGTTTGCATGGTGTGCATATGTGGGAGAAGAGAAGAACAGACTGCATCCAGAGTTCTATAAGAACACAGAACACCACCATGAGGTATGTCAACAGTTAAGTATAAGCTGTATGACTCCAATCCACACAGAATTTGGAATTAGAGTGAACTTCCTGTGGCAAGTATTAATGCAGATGAGAATGACTCAGAATTCTTAACCATTACCATTGGTTGTCCTATGAAAGATGAGAAAACTCAACAACTGCCAAAAACTGGACTATATGAGTGGAAGAAATACGAAATGAGACATGGATTGAATGGACAGAAGGAGTTTGATGATTATCTAGAAATGTCCGCATAAAATATAAATATATGTGGTTCATAATAACAGATCCGTTTAACATTATTCTTATTTGAATCAGGCTAATATGGGATTTACAATGATCGAAACCGATGCGATGACTTGATAGACTCAAACGAAGCGTTATGTATTTTAATTCTATTAGATTTTATGATTATAGCTTATCTTGTTTTTTTAAATAACATTCTCTAACAAATAAGATCTCATTCATTATATTTAACTAGTTTAACTATTTAGATTTACAGGTCACCAGCCCCTCCTGAATAACACTTTGACTGAAAACTTAAGAACTTAACGGATTAAATTTACCTATCTAGAAGCAAAAGTTGGGGTTAACTAAACTTTAAAAAAAACTTGAGGACGGACAAAAATTCAGCTTAACGCTTATTCCAATGAACTAAACACAAGGTTAAAAGCTGACATCATATTCTTTCAACTTATGTCGACCTTAAGTATGTGGTTCGATGTTTTGGGCTAGGATGCAATTTATAATTCCAGAATCACCCATCAATATCAAATCCGAGCAATTTTCAGACGCATAAAAAACGGATGACCGTAAACCGTGCAGTATTCATTGTATCAAGTGGTAGCTAATAGTTATCAACCCCGAAGAACTGCATGTACATGTATCTTAATTTATTTTCAGCTAAGAGACTTATTCAAGGTTGCAAGCTTATTGCTTTCGGATGACAACTTCGCTCTTGCCCTTGCATGAGAATCGAAGTACCACAGAGTAATGGCGTACCTGAAACAATATTGAAACAACCTTTATGAAGACTGTGCGTGAAAATTAAATATACAGAGATTGAAAAATGAAATGTATATAATTTGATGGTAATTATTTGTGAATTCACCTGGTTTTAAAGGCTGGCTGTACTTCGTGAGGATTTCTTCGATCAGACCAGAAAAATATCACTCTATCGAAAAGAGGTTCAATATCAGCAACTTGATGAGACCAACCTTCAGGAAATATTCTAAGCAGACCTCCGTTTTCCTAAATATCAGATTATTAATAAATTGGACACAGTTTTATTTAAAAAACAGTAGGCTTAACTTCAGTACTCACTCTTGTATTCCAGTCTTTATTGAGATAGTAAATAGCAGTTACACATCTGCCATCGTCGTTTGGATTATCTACATGTTTCACATAGTGGGTCCCACTTCCTGGGTAACAAGCTACCATAGCCTGTAAATTTAAACAACGCTTTAATTCAAGAAGTTTAAGTGATAGATGCATGCAACATTTCAAATAAAGTATTTTTAGGCATTGTACTTTAGTTTAAGGAGTTTTTGCTACTTAATAGTAATTAATTAGTAATGAGTATTAAGTCTACTATTCGCAATGTGTCAACAACATTTGCATTGATTTTTTTCGATAAAACATTCAGCGTATTCACATTAACTGCCCAGATACATCAAAAACGTTCATTTATGATCATCCGTAGCAGAAGCACCATGTAGTCTAAACTGATTCTTAATAATCTTAATTAAGGAATATTTTAGCTTTAAAAAGTTTTGATTTTATGTTTACCTTTGATCGTTCTTTGATTGTATAACTTCCAAGTTTTCCATTGTTTGCCACATTATTGGCACCCATCACAATATTATCCAATATTTTAATAAGCACAGCAATGTTTTTACAGTTTGGCTCTTGACCATCCACCCACGTAATTTTATCTCCTCGAATAGATTTGCTCTGAACGTCTTTTCCTTTCACCAACTGACCATCTTTGAAGGCCCCACTGGAATACATTGACTGCACTTCTCTTAAAACCGATGCCCCTCTTGCGTCTCCTAGAAGATTGTCAACGACACAGACACCGTACCGATTCAAGTCTTCTATCACCTGCTGAAACAAAGACAATCCCATTTTTGGTTAAGACCAGATATGAGAACTACTATAACAGAAGTGACAAACAAAGCGCAAGTTAGAAAATATTTCTGATATCGAGGTACATGTGTACTCATTTCTTTCTGTATCAATAATACATATGCATCCCTATTATCTACCCGTGTGTACCCACCTGCTTCCAAACTTGCAGCATCCATAGTCTTGTCTGTTGGGATGTCTGACCCGTAAGTGGTTGCATATTATTCCTATGTTGAAAAGGTATCGTGGTACTTGAGTTCGTCATTGTAGATACATGAATTGCATTGCCACTGGCTAAACCCTCTCGATCATCATGATTATTTTCAGCAATCATCACTTGACTATCGTTCTGAGGCAGATTATTTTGATGGGGTTTTGCAGTAGGAGATAGAAGAGATGAGGTTGAAGAGTTACTAGTACAGACAGTAGGTCCCAAAGAAGAGACAGTAATGTTTCCTCCTGTCAACAATAAGGAAGACTGATTCGGCAATTGCTGTGATATTCCGGACCCACTAACTAAACTATAAAGGGCAGGGGCATGATTTTCTAAATCATCCTGCGGTGGATGATCCATCGAAGATGAGGTACTGGTACTTACGTTTGAATTATTGTAACTATTTTTATTATTACTTCCACTCAGAGTAAGATGACTTTTACTACACAAATTTCCGTCGAATGCAGAATTTATCGGCAAGTCCCCATAACCAGTTATGGTTGTACTTTCTCGAGCGGCCGAGGAGAAAGATTTAGAGTCTTGCTGCAGCAGCATATTTGTAGTAGGTCCTTGTCCTTGATGATCACTTTTTTCCAAAATCTTTTCATCCAAATCCACGCTTAGCTCGCATCCAGTAGACGACCTTGAGGGGTCCGACGCATTTAAATCTGCTCCTCTTGCCACATAAGATGTACTATAACTCGGGCCCATTGACAAAGTTGACTGTGGGAGAGATTGGCTACCTGAAAAAAAGCATGTAAAAATTAGATAAAATAATGCAACAGACTACACACATTTGGTCACGTAAGCAGAATGGCAGATACATACTACGAATTGCGTACGCATGGATCAGTCAAGCACGTATTTTTCTTTACTTGTGAATTCATCTGTGGATTCCAAGTGCCATTTTTTACAGGCACAAACAGTGATACTACACGAAGCAGCTGCAGCGAGTCCTCCTACTGGATTGCCATTCCCCCAAACATGGTTTCGACAAAACTTCTTGTGTCGCTTCCAGTGAGCGACCTGATGCTCTTTCGAACAGTAGACGACAATTCGGCATTTGGAGCAGAACATTATCCTCATCCCTTCAGCACTCCTGACCCCACAAAAGGCACATGAATTATGCTGATATTGATATGAGGGTTCCAACGCACTGCTCATTATTTTTAACTTGATCTGTCCACCTTGTCACCATTTGATATTTGATAGATATCCCAACTCCAAACAACAACAAATATATTTCTTTCAGTTCAACCCTAGAGTAACATTCCTACCCAAGCTGGCCTCCTCACCTTCACCCTTACAGACACTTTCACCAGGGAACATTAATTCTTTGGTAATGGAGCTGGTAATCTGGACGAAATATCGTTAGCTCCACGAACTCTACGAACTTGTCCAGAATTACAAGGATCAGATCAATACAGAGGGCTATTACAAGCCAGATGATCACTGAGACGAGCAATTCCAGCCACTTGTTCATCTTGACGAAGACTTTCACACATTGAACAAGATGGGAGAAACTGATTCAAAAATCTCCGATTTCCAGTCCCAATTTCCTTCCCTGACCTAAATCTCTTGGGTAGTAAAAACATCTCATTCCCTTGCAGATAGTCTCATGTGTAACTTTGACCTTTTAACTAATAGTCCCTTTCTCTGAGTATGATCTCGCTAATTATTGCAATTCAGTGTATGATTTAATTATTTAAAAATATTAATATTGAAAATTTTTATTAATAAATCCTTGTCCTTTCACAAATTGAACATTTGGGTTTTGGAGCATTTCTAAAGAGGAAGGTACGTGCCAGTGGCAACGTACTCAATGGCCATAGAGTAGCTGTGGAGTGACCGCATCGGCCTCCTTGGGATTCCTTCATTAATTTGTTATTTCTGTTCCACTTCTCCCCGGAACATATTCTGTGAGATTCAGATGAATTTTTCGTCATTTTTAGTGTGGATTTTTCAAATGTGATTATTTTCCATGATCGCATGTGCCGGTTTGCTGCATCTGTTTTGAAATTTCAGGAGAATAAAACTCATCGACTTATCGGTAAGGGGAATTTATCTTATGGACTTTTATGAAAGTTTTAGAATTGTATGAAGATGAGAATTTGAGTACTGACTAGGCTTTGACCTCAGTTTTTCAAAAGTGAAGAGAGAGATTATTTTTTATTTTGGAGAGAAAGAAAAAAGTTACAGTATTTGCAAGTGTTCATTATGTTCTGTATGTCATTTTGCATTGTTATAGGTAACATTTAACTTGGAAATTAGAGTCTGGAAAATGAAGCTCGACGTCCATGTGGATAAAAATAATCCTTCCATAGGTGAGTTATGTATTCAATTAGTATGAAAACATTTCCGTCCAGGTTCGGCTTGTATTTTTATTTTCTACTTTATGCTGTTGTCGTTTTCTTGATTGATGCTTGATTGACGATGATTTTAAGATGTAAGAAGACACTTAATACGAAATACGATACATAGACGATGATGTCGTCCCTCTTGGAATCGAGGGAGGATATCTTCGTCTAGAGTTTCGGCTGGAACTATGTTATGGGGTAAAATATTGTGTCTTGTGTACATTTGATACTACTGGTGACTGAGTTTCGTAATTATTTCATGTAAAATGAAGGGCCCTTGGAGTAGATAGGGAATTTATATTATAATTATATAATCGGTTGGATTTTAACCTCTATGTTTTTGTGTTCAGGCATTTACACGGCTGTTCAGTTGCTGGAAAGCGACGATGTGAATGTAAAATGGGGGACTGAAACCAAAGCCAGTTGGTCTAGTGGAAATGCAACATCCGCTTCTACGATTTTCAGGATGTTAGCAAGGCAGTCAAAAGCACTGTATCTGAACAGTCCAATAGAAAGAACTCAGGTTCCTTTCTGCTTTTCTGTCAAAATTCTTCTGTTCGTAATTCAAAAAGTTTGACATCTAAGTAACTAAAATTCTAATAGGTGGACCATTGGATGACCTTCGCAGACGAAGATATCCCTCAACAAACTCCAGAGGTGATGGAGTTCTTAAATGAGTCTCTAAAAAACTCTTCGTATCTTGTTGGAGATCAACTCACAATTGCTGATTTAGCGGTGTTCGACAAACTAGCTCGTAAGTTCAGAAATAATCACGGCTTGAGCAATTAATTTATTTAGCAAGTAAACTGGCCGACTAATCTAATTCGTTATTATGATCTTTAATTGCAATTTGCACTAGCGCGCAAGAGTTTGTTCGAAAATTACCAAAACATCAGGCGTTATTATTATTATATTGAAGAAATCGTGAGAAACTCCATTTCTCCTAAGGATGTGGATATTTTGAAGATCATTAAACCTGTAGAAATTGGAGCAGGTGATATGCTTCATCTTGCGAAGCATGCTACTGTCTCTGAATCTAATCAAAGTCCAAACTCTTCAGCAGGAGGTAAGAAACAAGGCGGACCTAATGCTGGTAATCAAAATCAGCGAAAATCTGAATCAGGAAAAGAAAACGGAGCCAAAGGAGGTGGTGAAAAATCGAATGCTGGTGGCGATAAAGGCAAAAAGAAAGATGAAGGAAAGTTTGTCGAACTGCCCGGTGCCGAAATTGGAAAAGTAATTGTGAGATTCCCACCTGAAGCCTCTGGGTAAATAATTCTTAACTTAACAAAATTATGCTATTGCAATGATGATAATATTTTAAAAGAAATTGTATGAATCAGCTTTCTTCACATTGGTCATGCAAAGGCTGCTCTGCTAAATCAATATTATCAGCAAATGTTCAAGGGAAAGCTTATCATGAGATTTGATGATACGAATCCGGCGAAAGAAAAAGAACATTTTGAAGAAGTGATTTTAGAAGATCTTAAACTTCTAGAAGTGAAACCTGATATTTTCACATACTCTTCAGACTCATTCGATCTAATGCTTCAATATTGTGAAAAGTTACTGAAGGAAGGAAAGGCTTACGTCGATGATACCGATGGAGATATAATGAGAGATGAACGAATTAAGAAAATTGAGTCGAAAAATAGACCTAACCGTAAGTATCTCTATCTACTAGCCAGTACAAACTAACATGTACCTATGTGTAAATAAATGATGCCGATAAAAACAAAAAATTTCTTTGATTCTTTCATAGCTGTTGCCAAAAATCTTCAAATGTGGGATGAAATGAAGAAAGGAACTACGGTTGGTCAAAAATGCTGCGTTCGAGCAAAGCTTGACATGAATTCTGACAATGGTTGTATGCGAGACCCAACCATCTACAGATGCAAACCTGAGCCTCATCCCCGAACTGGTGATAAGTACAAGTATGTTAATTGAGAAACTTGTTAAACTGGACAACGTACTGATTTTCTATACTATAACACGCGGGTCTTTGTGTTTGCAGAGTTTATCCCACATACGATTTCACGTGTCCGATTGTTGACAGCATAGAAGGTGTAACTCATGCATTAAGAACAACTGAGTATCATGATCGAGATGAACAGTACTTTTGGTTTATTGATGCTTTGGGTTTGAGAAAGCCATTTATATACGAATACTCCAGGCTTAATCTTACAAATACTGTCCTATCAAAGAGAAAGCTGACGTGGTTTGTTGATGAAGGCTTAGTTGATGGCTGGTAAATTTACATTCAAAATATTCTGAAAAAAAATTTATAGGGAGTACAATCACTGCTAATGTGATGAATTAAATTCGGTTAATAGGGATGATCCTCGTTTCCCCACCGTGCGGGGTGTACTGAGAAGAGGAATGACTGTTGAGGGATTGAAACAATTTATTGTTGCTCAAGGCTCTTCTAGAAGCGTTGTGATGATGTCATGGGATAAGATTTGGGCATTTAATCGTCAAGTAAGTCGACTGAACTCAAAACACAACTGGATGTCTTTTGTCTTTCGATAAAATAATTTAATAATTCCAAATTTTTAATATTTCAGGTGATTGATCCAATTGCTCCTAGACATACTGCGTTGATGAAAGATTGTCTTGTACCAGTTTACATTAAAGATGCAAAGGAAGCGGTTGAGCTCTGTCAGGCACACCCTAAGAATGCAGATGTCGGATCGAGGAACGTTTGGACGTCATCAAAAGTTTTAGTTGAAGAAGATGATGCCATTCTTTTTAAAGAAGAAGAAAATGTAACCTTTATCAATTGGGGAAATCTTAATATCAAGAAAATAACGAAAAAAGGAGACAAAATCGAGCGTATCGATGCTGATCTTAATTTGGAAGATAAAAACTACAAAAATACCTTAAAAATCACATGGTTGGCTGATACTCCTAAATCTTCTCTTACACCCATCGACGCTGTATTTTATGACCATATAATTTCCAAGGCGGTTTTGAATCCAGATGAAGATTTCAAACAATTTCTAGGCCAAAACACCAAGGTATGGCTTACCTACACGATACCTTTATGTCTTTCTTTTATCACGCCGAAAAAATAATATTACCTTATTTACCTTCAATTTTTATTTTTTAGATCAATGTTGATATGGTTGGAGATAGTGATTTAAAAAGCTTGAAAAAGGGAGATATCATTCAGCTTCAGAGAAAGGGATTTTTTGTTTGTGATGTTCCGTACAAACCGAGAAGGTGATTAATGGGATATGTTTTTAAGATAAGCATTTTCCGTCCGTATTAATCATGAATGTATTTTACCTTCTAATACGATGAATTATTTATTATTGTTTTGTTATCCATACTATTTAGTGTCCATACCTGCAAAGAAACACCAGTGGTATTGTTCGCTGTTCCTGATGGGAAAACGAAAGAGAATCCTACCATAAAGATTCCAGGCAAAAAGGTAAGCCTGTGCAATCCTAATCCTATTTTATTTTATTTCAGTCACTCACAAATTAGTCCTTTCCAGTATTTATCATATTAACATCAACTGTTGAATCTCTAATGAATTTTAGTTACAGTAGTGCATGAATTTCAGTGGCATGGCATTGTTACGTTCTTTATTCATTACCACTATTGTTCGATGGAGTTTGAATATACATAAGTTAAATAACGAGGCAATTTTATTTATGCATCAAATGCACTCTGTTTCATTCTTCAAGAGGAATGGCATACGGTGCCGGGGGCAGTTTTTCTATGAATTGTATGAATGTATCAAGTAACTAGAAACTTGCTACTCCACCTTTGCTGCTGGCTAGCCACCCCATCGTCTCTTCGAGATATGTTCTTTAATGTTGCATTAATGTTGATGTTGGGACAGGCACGTATATGTATTCTAACACCCTGCATTGAGTGAAGTGAACAGATAAAATTTACTGCGTTAACTGGGAATCATTTTTGTGTACCGAGTGCAAGGCATTAACTTTCTAGTACTCGGATACAAGTACAGCACATGGTTCCAGTGCATAAAGTCTGTCATACTGTTTATACAAGATTGATACGTGATTTTCAATTGTATTAGTAAAAATTTAGAGGTAAATTGTCCATAATAAAATTTAATCATTCATAATATATCTTAAACAGCTGTTAAGTTTAGCAGCATAGTACTGTTGTTTTTTAGGCATGAAATAGCTTATGCCGATGTGTCTAATAATTACTTTTGATTGTTGTATGACAGGTGGAAGTAGTTCAACAAGACAAGCCAAATTCTGGAGTAAAACCAGGCAAGTCTTTGGCTGATATTGATGCTGCAATTGTGGCTCAAGGAACTAAAATTAGAGATCTAAAGGCCCAAAAAGTTACCAAAGAAGTAATTGAACCTGAAGTGAAAGCTCTTCTTGCTCTTAAGGTAGAGTTTAAAACAGCTGCTGGTAAAGATTGGGACCCCAAAGGTACTACCGATAAACATATTAATTTCTGAAGCACCAAAAGTTTATAAACTAATTCTCTATTAATACTTACTTCTTTCTTCAGGAAACAACGTACCCGCCGGACCAACTGCCGCTCAAAAAATCAGCTCCAGCCGATCACTAGGGGATATTGATGCTGCTATTGGCGCACAAGGAAACAAGATTAGAGATTTAAAGAGTCAGAAAGCTGCTAAGGAAGTAATTGATTCGGAAGTGAAAGCACTGCTTTCTCTTAAGACCGAATTTAAATTAGCAGCTGGAAAAGATTGGGACCCCAAAGGTAATTCTCTATTTCTTTATATTCGTCTGAAAATTTGATGATTGATAAGATTGATTGATTTGTTAAACATTTTCGATGTGTGTAGGCAACAACGTACCTACTACAGAAGCTTCAGCTAAAGTTCCCTCCAGCCGATCACTTGAGGATATTGATACTGCTATTGGGGTACAAGGAAACAAGATAAGAGATTTAAAGGGTCAGAAAGCTGCAAAGGAAGTGATTGATTCTGAAGTGAAAGCACTACTTTCTCTCAAGACCGAATTTAAATTAGCAGCTGGAAAAGATTGGGATCCCAAAGGTAATTAATTCTAGGTATTTCTTTCTATTCGTCTGAAAATTGGATATGATTGATTTATTTATTAAAATTTTTCGATTGGTATAGGCAATAACGTACCGACTACAGCAGCAGCTTCTAGTAAGGTTCCCTCCAGCCGATCACTTGAGGATATTGATACTGCTATTGGCGCACAAGGAAACAAGATAAGAGATTTAAAGAGTCAAAAAGCTGCTAAGGAAGTAATTGATCCTGAAGTGAAAGCACTACTTTCTCTCAAGACCGAATTTAAATTAGCTGCTGGAAAAGATTGGGACCCTAAAGGTAACGTTTTTGAATAAAAAAGGAAATGATAAAGTTTTAGTATCTAAGACTGATTATTTTATGCATTTCAAAACGTTGATTATTGCAGGAAATAACGTTCCAGCCAAGACTATCACCACAGAAAAAGATAGCTTGAGCCGATCAATTGAAAATATTGATGCGGACATTGGCTTGCAAGGAAACAAGATTAGAGATCTAAAAACTCAGAAGGCAACGAAGGAAGTTATTGATGGTGAGGTCAAAGCACTACTAACTCTAAAAACGGAATTTAAACTTGCAGCTGGCAAGGATTGGAATCCCAAAGGTATTCTGTTTGAAAAGTAATGGTTTAGCATTTATCATCACAGGTAAATTCAAATGCATTTTCAATTAGGAAACAACGTACCCTTGAAAGCAACGTCTACAGACGCCGCCAAATCCAATTCATCACCTCCGGTTGCTAACACTTTGGAAGGTATAGATGCAGCAATTACTGCACAAGGAAATAAAATTCGAGACTTGAAAACTGAGAAAGCTTCGAAAGACGCTATAGAAAAAGAAGTAAAGCAACTCCTTGTTTTGAAGGCTGAGTTTAAATTAGTAGCTGGAAAGGATTGGGATCCAAAAGGCATGTTCAACTTTCAAATGCAATTGTTTATAATTTTTCATATTTTGTAATTCATTTTTCCTAAATTAGGGAATAACGTTCAAAAATCTAGCACGTCTGAAACTAGTAAAGGTGATTCTATCAAAATCGGTTCAGGAGATTCTAATAAGATGAGTGATTCTGGAGTTGAACTGAAAAATAAAATCGAGGACCAAGGAACTAAAGTCCGACAACTGAAGGACACTAAAGCTTCGAAGAGTGATGTGGATGCTGCGGTGAAAGTTTTATTAGATTTGAAGGCGCAATACAAACAAGCTACTGGAGAAGATTATGCTCCAGCTGGTGGAAATCAGCGAAGTGGTAAAAAAGATTCCAAAAAAGATGTTAAAGCTCAAGCTCCTCAACCACCTAAGCAGGCTCAAAACGAAGCGAGTGAGGGGGCAGGAAAGAAACAAACAAGATTAGGGTTAGAAGCAAAGAAATCGGAAAATCTATCTGATTGGTTTTCTCAGGTAATAATATAAAGGAAAATGTCAACTGGCTGGTATGTATGATAGTTTCTATAATTCTAATTATTATAATGTTTAGGTTATCACTAAAGGAGAAATGATAGAATATTATGATGTCAGTGGCTGCTATATTTTTCGACCTTGGTCCTATGCTATCTGGGAAGCAATTAAGGATTGGTTCGATGCGGAAATCAAGAAACTCGGAGTTCAAAATTGCTACTTCCCAATGTTTGTAAGTCATGCAGCTTTAGAAAAGGAAAAAAACCACATTGCTGATTTTGCTCCAGAGGTAAATTTCAATCTTAACAGTTCAACGTCCAACTGAATCAATTAATTTCAATATTTTCAATCAATGCTTTAATGCTTTTTCTTAGGTCGCTTGGGTCACAAGAAGTGGAGATACTGAACTGGCGGAACCTATTGCAATTCGTCCAACTTCTGAAACGGTTATGTACCCTTCTTTTGCCAAATGGGTACAATCTCATAGAGATCTTCCAATTAAGCTTAACCAGTGGAACAACGTTGTTGTGAGTTGAAAAAAATTATTGCACATGGTTTGTTTTTATTTTTGCATTATATTGATGATATGAAATTGTACTTATAGAGGTGGGAATTCAAGCACCCTCAGCCATTCCTTCGAACTCGTGAGTTCCTGTGGCAGGAAGGTCACACTGCCTTTGTGTCTTACAAAGAAGCAGAAGAGGAAGTTTATCAGATTCTGGGTTTGTAATTCGTGAAATTTATTATGCTTATATGATATATTTAACATGTCATATACGTAAAACTTGAATTTTTTCTATCCAGATTTATACGAAAAGGTTTATACAGACCTTCTAGCCATCCCTGTTATCCCTGGAAGGAAAACTGAAAAAGAAAAATTCCCCGGAGGAGACTATACTACTACAGTAGAAGCTTTTGTGTCTGCCTCTGGTCGAGGACTTCAGGTAAATGTCACCGATTTTTTATTCTAAGGTTTATACATATTTCAACTGTATATAGAAAATCAAATATTTATTTTATTTTTTCTGTAAAGGGTGCAACATCTCATCATCTTGGACAGAATTTTTCGAAGATGTTCGAAATAGTTTTTGAAGATCCAGTAACACGAGAGAAGGCTTACGCTTATCAAAATTCTTGGGGCCTTTCGACTCGAACTATTGGTAATTTAGCTCGACTTCATTGAGTTGAGGCTTTCTCCTCTGGTGGATAAAATTTTAATTATTTTTAATTTTTGTAGGTGCTATGGTCATGGTTCATTCAGACGACAATGGACTTGTATTACCACCTAGGGTTGCTGCTGTTCAAGTCATCATTGTACCTTGCGGAATCACAGCATCAATGTCAGACAAGGACAAAGATGCGTTGCTTGATGAATGTCGTGGATACGAAAGCCGTCTGAGTAAAGCGGGTCTCCGGGCCAAAGTAGACTATCGTGACAACTATTCACCCGGCTGGAAGTTTAATCATTGGGAGTTGAAGGTAGTTAATTTTATTGTCAACCCCTAGCATTGCAATTCCTGCATGGAATCAATACTTACTTAACTATTTTTAAAATCAAGGGCGTTCCAATTCGAATTGAAATTGGACCAAGGGACATGAAAGATAGTCAATATGTTGCCGTTAGGAGGCACAATGGTGAAAAGGCCACCTTGAAAAAAGATGCATTGGAAGCTGATATTGACAAAATGTTGAAAGATATTCATACAGCCATGTTTAACAAGTTAGTTTTATCAATTCATCTAAATATGATTCTCACTAAAAGTGAATTCACTAATACAGTAAATGCATTAATAATGTTTTGTAGAGCAAGAAAAGAACTAGATGAACACGTTGTCGTAACAGAAGACTGGCAGAAATTCTGTACAGACCTGGACAAAAAGAACATTATCATGGCTCCTTTCTGTGGTCGTGTCGAATGTGAAGAGTCAATTAAAAAAGACAGTGCAAAAGACGAGCCCAGTGAACCTGGTGCTCCAGCCATGGGAGCCAAAAGTCTTTGCATACCTTTTAAACAACCTAAAGAGCTTGCGCCAGGTGCGAAGTGTGTGCATCCAAAATGTACCGAAACACCCAAGAACTACACTTTGTTTGGCAGAAGCTATTAAATTTGTTTCGTTTGCTAATCGAAAACTAATCCGGTTGAGATACGCTGTCTAATAAATATTTCTATGACCTATGAATTTGGAGAAGTTATTAATTAATTTTTGTTTTCTTATTTAATTCGAAATGTCTTCCAAGTTCTGGCGAGGTCCTGTTTTGTGTGTACTTGTAAATGGACCAAAATGAAATAAATGGATTGTGAGCACATGACCAAGTTGTTTATAATATACTTTACTGCATTGGCACGTAAGAACTAGACGAACAAAAACTAGAAATAATATTTAAAACCATACACATTCATCCTGAAATTTTGTGATTAGAGAGAAGAAGATAATTGGCATTACAAAAATAACTGGGGGTAAATTACAACTTATGTTAAAACTCAAAAATTACTGGTTGAGTCTTACAAGCGATGGGAGAAATATTTTTCATTCAAAGCTTATTCCATTCTACATAGCATATAAAACACGCATTTATAAGCATTAAAACCCCAACAGAAGTTTTTAAACTACTCCTTAATTAAAAATATCCAGCAAAGTGGGCTCATTCTGGTATAGGCTGGAAGGAAACCGCCTTGTCATAAACACCGAAGCGGAATTAATAGTTTTCATGGTTAACCTGAGTCGAGGGTTTTGTCAGGAAATCTCAGTCAAAAATGAACTAGTATTTGATTTACATTGCGATTTATGCAAACAATTATGGATAACAAATTCGTGGCATGTTAAGTTTCTAATTTGCACCTCAATCTATATAATCTAAGCGGCTTCTGGAAAAGCCTTCTTACTGGGCTTCTTTCCATAGTTCTTATGTTCTAATTTACCAGTTTGGTCACTGTAGTCGTCGTCAGTATTATAATAACTGTAATCGTAGTCAGGGCTCTTTGTCGGCCCGTCTTGAATCAACCCTTTCGAATACTTGCTCTCTTTTTTGTCGAATTTCGTGAGGATTGGTTCTTTGAAAGAAATTGGAGTTGGGAAAGGTGGCTGTTGAGATTTGTTTGTCACTTTTACGACAACTGATGAAGTTGAATTTTTCTTTTCATGAAAAAATACGGCAGGTCTATAAGTTGTTGGGGTTGTTAACGCTTTTGAGAAGCTAGCAGTAGTCAACTTCTTGAACTTCCTGTACGCAATGTCTTCAGCAGATGCGGTGATCAATTCGGGCTCCTCTGTTGTGGGACTGGGAACCTTGCCTCGTTGCTTCTCAAATAGGGCAAAGAATGGGTTCTTGGACTGACTCGTTTCTATTTCAGCTTCTGGCTCAATTTTTCTCTGCCCGATTTTCGTTTTGACATTGATTCTTTTGACAGGTCTTAGGGTGGATCCAAAGGGAGAGAATGTCGAAGGAGTTGGTTTGTATGATACAGGTGCAACGGTTGTGCTTGGGGTATAGAACGTAGTGGTGGAAGTAGAGCTGAATGCAGTTGAAGGGGCAGAAGTGGACGATTTCACCTTAAGACGCTTGATTAATCTTCGGGGCTGATGATTTACCTCTGGTTGTTCTGAAGTGCTTGGAACATCTAGTCACAAAAAAATTGCGATCTTGTCATTACAGTCAAGCAAAAAATATGTTTTTCTATAAAAATTAAATGATGCTGAAAATACTAAATTGAATTGAATTGAATTGAATTGAACTTTATTAACGTGTCAGTGAATTCAAAATACAAAGTACTCTGTTCTCCCATTCATGACGCGGGGTGAGCAGCACTCAGGAGTCAAACCAAATATAATTAAGACAGTCATAAAGAGAGTATAGGGTTAGCACCATAAAAATAATCAATAAGCATATACATAATTTCTTTTTGCTATAATCCATTCTCTAGTTAGTTCTTTGAATTTGCTAAGGCCTAATTTATTCAGAGTCCAACTGTTGGGTAAACTATTCCAAATTTTTGCACCTTTAAACAATATAGAGTTGATATTTTGAAAAGGGTCAAATCCCAGAATTCATCATTCCCCCAAAGATTTCGTTGGTAGGCATTAAAGCATGAAAGGAACTAGCATGCACAGATGAGATCTTATCATCCAGAAAGAAATAATATAAAATAGTTCGTGAGATACTTATCTAAGATCTTGTTTTACATTCCCCTTCATTGATATCACAACTTGCATCTTTTACACCTTACCTTTAGCCTTTAACGCTGATAGTCAAGTTGTAAAATATATGTTTACATGGCTTTAAAGCATAAAAAATCGTACTAAAAATGAAGAGCAAGTATTTCTGATTTATCTGATGGATGCCGGCAAGGTCATTAAAAGTGGGCCATAATTTATGATTATATATTTCTTAGATAGACTCAAGAAGATTAAGAGTAGGTAAATGTGAGTTTTAAAAGATCAACCATCTCATCTTTTTTAAACACAAAGTTTACAAAAAACTAACCTTGAGACTCGATTGGCTTCCTTTGATGAATCTGATCTCGTCGGTTGGGCCGTATACGACGTCCATAGTTTTCGACTATTTTGGGCGAGACCTCTGCATCAGTTCCTTTTGTCTGTCCTACCTCTTCCTTCTCATTATTCACTTGGGTAACTTCTTTCCTCTGAATCTATCAAAAGGATTTTGCAAGATCATTTTTGATCATGAAAGCAGTGAAATGGTTTATAAGTTTTGTCATACCTTCTCTTGGAACAAGTTGGCTTTGGTACGTCCTGGAAATACGGAAGCTTGGGCAGTAAAGATCTCTTCAGTCTTTGAAGAAAATGACTCCTTCTCAGTATTTTCCTTTGTTGACGCGGTTTCACTCTGTCTCGAATATTTATATTCAGGGTCAAAGTTTCTAGGGACTAATGGTCTAGGTCGATTAATACGACGACGGCCCCCTCGTCTTGAAGGGGTTGAAGTTGTGGTGGTGGGAGTAGTAGTTGTTGATTCTGGGAATTTTGTTGATGGTTCATATGAGGTATCAAAATTTTGGAGTCGTGAGCCGGAAGCTGCTGTTTGCTGTTCATATTCAAATGATATCCGGTTTGTTGTAGGGGGTTGATAAGTTGATGTTGGTTCATAATAGACAGATGTGGACCGGCCTGATGATGGATACCTTGTTTCTTTTTCTGTGTACTCTTTATTCGCATAGGTTGTGGCTTTGCTGAAGAAGATGGAGAACTTTTCTGGCTTAAGGGTTGTAAGTCTTTGGAAGTATGGATTTCCTTTTGGATGTGTGACCTCAGTTTCACTTTGATAAAATGGACCCAGGGTTGTAGTTGGACGGGTATTAGGTTCTGCGGTTGTTGGGGGACGAATTGTGGAGAAGCCGAAATTGTCACGATTGCTCTGTCGATTCACTTGGTTTACATCGGAGGAACTGCTGAAGCTTCGTGGACGGACTGTGTTTTGGACTGCGAAAGAGTTGACAATTTTAGAACTGAAGGATTTGGGACGGTCAAGATCTTCTGAGTTTGATTGGGGAGGTACAAAGAATTTGCTATGTCGGACGTTTTCAACAAGTAATGATGAGGGTGTGCTTGGACTGGTTGCATAGGTTGATACTCTATTGCTAAGACCCCGGTCATTTCCGATTCGATCATTAGTTCGGTCATTTCCACTTCGGTAATTACTACGATCACTTGCGCTTCGGTCATTTCCACTTTGATCATTTCCGCGGTCATTAGTCTTGGCAGGGACCTTGGTAGTAGTTGTTGGAGTTCGTCTGAATACCTCTTCCGTAGTGCTCTGAATTTCGTATTGGAATCCAGAGTCAGTATTGTAAGTTTGGTAAGGTCGAGTTGTTGAAGAGGACTGAGACCTCCTCGGGGTTGTAGGGACTGTTGGCGTGGTTCTTAAGAAAGGATTTGTTGTTGGTTGACGGAAATCTGGGGTGCTGTATTGGCCAGAGTTTGAATTGACATAGAACTGGGCCGCTTTCGAAACCGATGTTTCAGTAGATGCGGGGAGCCTTTTAAAGAAATCCTCATTAAACCTGGAAGCTTGCTGTTGGAATGTTTGTACTGGTGGAATAGCAGTAGAACTTTTTTCGGGGAATGATGTCCGAAAGGTGTTATGGAATACGGCTGGTCTACGGGTTGTTGATGGCTCTGGATCCCTTACCTCGAATGAATCCAGGAAGTCCTTAGAATACTGGTTTCCTCCTTGATTGAAGCTATTTTGAGGTGCGAATCCAGCGACAGATTCAGTTTCATAGCTTTCAAAAGTTTCCAGGGATGGTCTTCTGGGACTAGCTGTGGTACGAGGTTCACTAGAAGGGATTGGACTTCTAAAAACCAATGGGGCTGAGGTAGTTGAACTGGTAGTTGGCCTTGTTGTTGTACTGGTAGTAGTAGTAGTATACTTTGAGGGTTTTTGGGGTTTGTAAAATATGTCACTCGACGACTTCCTATTGATTTTAGCGGATTGGTATGCAAGGGCGTTTTGGGAAGTTGCTAATCGATTGTTATTGTATTCATCGACTTGAAAATCATCCCCAAGGGTATTTCGTTCTGCTACATCCGGATCCACGAATGAAACTTTGCCAGAGTCGAGACCTGGATTTTTAAGTCCGGATGAAAGTTTCATCAGCTCGAAGAACTGTCCTAAAGGGTTAGTCCCAATATCTTCATGACAGACTACATTGAAGTAATCCATGCAGACTTGGTGCTCCTGAAAAATTTGAAGTAGTATTTAAATATTCAAACATGCCTAAATTTCCACACACCAAACAATCAAAATTATGCATTGATTGCATAGGTTCAAATGCTGTGATTACTGATAGAAATGCGGATAAAATTATAGCAAGTTAACACATTTTTCAGAAATGTTTTTAGCATGTCCATATGCACTTTCTATTTATAATTCACACCTACGAAATCGATTTGAGATAAATCCTGTCGGCGTCTTCTATTTCCACAAGTAGCTTGTCATTATTTGAAGATCTAGTAATAGACCTGTTAATTAATTTAATGCTAGAGCTTGAAAGCTAGCCACTGCAATCTCGTCCTGGCTATTACATATAACAATACAAACCTATCTAATCATCTTCACATGTATTATAAAAGTTCCAATTGCAGGGTCCAATTCTATGGTTGGATGATTGCTGTGTACTGTGGAAAAGTTGAAGTCTCGAAAATAATACATTGGCGTAGAGAAATTATTTTAGCTTAATTTTACAAATCTCAGAGTTCTTTGAATGTTTGCAAAATGGCAAATATGAATATTACTGCATGATACGTTCAGATACAATCAACAAATAGTAGCTACATCTAGTTTTTAGACAAAGGTCTCATCTTCTCATTAGATTAAATAATTCTAAGTACTGCCGATGTAATTACAATTCTTGGGTACCTGATGGTACTATATTACTATATTTTTTTTTAAACCAAGACATCAAATGGTCCTATTATTGCATGCATGCTTCAATTCAAGATTAAGAAATGTGTTGACAACAGTCACGGGGAATTTTTTGATGATTTCATTTTCATGATTGTGGTGATGGTGACTCTGTTGAGTCTGTTGACCGCAGATTGTACATTAAACATACCACATACCTGATCAAAAGTAGTTCCATTTGGGCATAAAAATTTGAAATCTTGAGTATCTCGAACATTCATCTTAACACAAACATGGAACAACTGGCAATCCGTCTCAGCATCCGCATAATATCGTCCGGCCAGTTTTCCTTCGCAGGTGAAGGATGTTTTGGGTAAAGTGTTATAATTGAATCTCGGTGACTCATCCTTAAATCCTTCTCCTAAGGTACCCAGGCTCAACAGAGCTGATACGATACTTAACCAGATATAATATTTGGTACTCATTTTGACTTCGTCTTATTCCTCCGTTCCGTAACTAGCAGTATGTATGCTGAAATAAAAACATAATTATTAATTATAAGGTAATAAAGTTTTCTATCTGTATCTTGGTGTTAAAATTGACACATTTTATTCGAATGGTATCCTAGAGCTTTAAGTTTGCTCAGAATGATGGATGGATCGAAAAAGGGAAATGCGGTTGATGTGAGCTTCACATGCACAATAACTGTCATTGTCATCACATGAAAACTCCATTCCAACTTGGAAAGTTGTCAGGTTGTCACTTGTTTAAAATTATTAAGATCGTAAGGTAATTCAATCTTCCGAAACCCCTAGTACACGACAAAGGCGCCGGTGGTTTGTTCTTTTTCTTGGATTCTGGGTTGCTATTGTCAGGTAATTTTATATGAGAGACACGTTTCGTGGTAAACAATACCATGAGTAATTCAATGAATTCATCTGCCAGGTCAAATTATCATACTGCCGTTGCCTGTGAAGTTACTTCACAGATCTCGCGATTGCGATACGTTCTTAAAGCATGTACAGGATTAATCTCACATTTTACGGTAGACGCGAGAGCCATAAAATTGAAGATGAGACAAACCTGCGTAAAAATTGTGAAAGGGAAACCACACATATAGCTTGAAGATTTTTGGATTTGCAACAGTATAGGGTATCTTCATTATCATCTCACTACTAATAATGTACAAGCTACTATGTCAGTAGTTCAAATTAAATTTAAGACTCTATTATAGTTAAAGGCAGAGTGCATTTCTATTATACAGTCGACATAAATTAGCGTATACCACAGTAGGGCAATGGGCAACTCAACGTGTTTAACAAGCCTCTGACCCATCTTATAGAATCTCAGTTGCTGCTTGTAACATTCCTCGATGTTAATTGTCTAGCTGACATAGTCATGCCAATTTAGCTACAAACTACAAAGTATTAGCCACGGACGAAGAAAATGGATTCATGCATCTTATTTATAGGAATCTTATGTAAATTTTTGTGCAGGTAGTCTTCTAGACCCACTAGACTCATTCATCTCCACTAATCACAGAGATCATCACAATCCACAATGCAATAATTGCAATGGTCATATTTGAAATAACAGTGTTGTAAAAACTAACTTTCCCTTTCTACGTTAAGAAAATGTATTTCTGAAAAATTACATTAGTTTTAGAGCCGGAGGTGCTTCTCAACTTACGATTCAATCCTACCAAGAAGTCGTGAAGGAATGAGCTGAAGATGAATCATGAGATTGAGATATGAGGTTGAGAGAGCATAGTTGAATTAATATATCATGAAGCACAATGCCCGAGATGGCCCTCTTACAAATAAAATAAGTCATATATTATGTGCAGAGATAGTTATATAGGAATGATTTGATAAATGATTTATTTAAACGATCTAATGCTCCGTGACTCTAGTAAGTGAAGTGCTTACTAGTTCTCTTCCATAGATATAAGCATGCCTCCAAGATATTCATGAACAAAGATTGCCAGAGTAGACTTTTACTAAATATAAACATGTCAGCAACTAAATTTAATCTCCTCTGATGCAACCGTGCAAATAAAGTAACAGTGTCTGTTGCTAATTTATCATAAATTAAACTTTAGGACGGATATCTCATCGGCAGTAATCCCATTCCCATCTGATTTATTGACTATTTGTCTGGTGTAATGAGACGTGAGCTATCTTATCAATCTTGATTTAATTGTGTCATCTTCCTAATCACAAATGTCATCTCTGCATGTACCACATACTTCCACACCATCTTACATTCTATGAATTATCTTTCTGTCAAATAAAACATGGAATACCGTGTATAACGATACTACGTACGTATGTATGAATACCACGTTTGCTATTTTTATCCCCTTATCAGCCGATGACAAATTTAACAGCTTTTGAACTCCTAATTGCAACCGTGTGTTTTACTTCCCTGTACTTAATCAAGCCCGAATAAATAAAATGCCCAATCCATCTTCTTGAATGTCACTGATTCTATCATTGTTCCCGTACGACAAGAAAATTTTGTAATGGATATTTTAATTAAAGTGCTCATGTCTGAGAATTCTTGTAAAGTTTGAATATATCAAGAATAGTTTCACATTCTGAGATAAGATCTTCGATTTAAATTTTATTTGGCGAAGAGTAACTTCCCATAAGTACAATAACAATGTAATAATATGATGCCAAATCCTTCAGGCTCGTGGAGAGGGGCTTCAACCTCTTTAGAATCGTTACAGACTGCTGCGGACTTAATGACAACACATGCAATTAATCACTCATCTCCCAAACGAATCTCAAATAAGTAGGTAAATGGTCAGGCGTTTTTTCTCATCTTCCTCTCACGGATGCCTCATCCTTGTGCCAGCTCTTATTCCATTGTATGCTGAAGTGTGTATTACTGTGCGTTGAATTTAGTTGTGAGTTTGTAAAATACAAAATGAAACAATGCTTACGATTGGACATTAATGAATGGAAACATCTAACTATCAACTTTTTTTTATTGCATAATACAAAAACAATCAGGTTTCGATTTCCTGATTCTAGAAAACGAACTTCTTGATTGCAAGAGAAGGCATCTTATGTCATGTTTGAAGAAGCAAAATACACACAGTAAACTGAACCTCACCCGTCATCAACCACTAAGGCTTTTTTCGTATTACATCTGCTGACCCCTTGTACCCTGCACGTCGTTAAATGCCCCATAAAGTGCAACCTGCATATTAGAAACGCTCTACACGCGAAATGCTATTTGCTATAAATTTAATAGATAATTTTTTGAATGGTCGAGGACTGAAAGTAATAGCAGTAACAGTAAGACCATAACATATGTATAATAAATATCTCATAACAATTCCATCTGAATAATCACCAATGTATGAACATTGCTTGTATTGTATTTAGGCACGTTAACTACATCAAATTATCATTCGTGTTTAAAATCAATGAGTAACTTGATCAACTTGACTTTCCTGTTTATTTTATTTCCCGAGTCATGAAGCCAGACGCAATTTAAAGTGTAATCGCTGGACGATCATCATCATTCATTATTTTTATTTTATGCCTTCAAATAACACTTTCCTTCATCTTGTTAGTATGTTGTCAATAATTTGACAAGAATCCCTACTGTTTCCATCCGGTGACGAGTGGTGCATGTTGTGCATGTATTAAGCATTATATTTAATTGTTTTCGAGCGTCTAAAGATTAATAAAAAATTATCATCCTTCTCACCTTTTGATTGCATTAAAATAAGAGTAAGAAATAAGGCTAGTACTGCCTGAGAGCGTCCTTCTAGTCACATATGGTGAAGATCAAGCGTTACTCCCAAGTTCTGAAGTCTACAATAATTTTTAACAAAGACTCATTAAGCGTGACGAGATTCATGCTTTTGCTCTACTGATATGGACGATAAGAAATAATTAATGAATTAAAACACAGAAACAATTAACAATGGGAAATTGTTCCTTTGAATTGCAGATGGTGCATTTAATCCCAAGATCAAAATCAAAGGTGGGCATCTTCCTATACTTTGTTCTATCTGATAATCATAGTCAATTTTAAATAATCTTTCTCATTTAAAGTTCCCAATTTTATTTTCTAAACTTGATTTCAAATTTAAAACCTTTGCATTTTCTGAGTATTTGAAATCGTACTGCCTAATGTGTGTTTAAATAAAATTAATAGAAGAATGAATTAATATAAAAATGTATTGAATTTCCCTTAAATCCTTTTGTATCAATTTGCAAGGTACGGAAGAGTACGAACTACTAAAATTGCATAGAAAATGGATAATAATTTTAATAAATGCGATGGAATAAGGATTTTGGCGATGTTGTAAAGATGTAGAAAATTTTGTCATTTGGCAAAGCTTAAAAATACGTAGGCACGTGGAGCAATAAAGATGATTTAATTGGTGTACAATTTTTATCACATTTAAGTGGAAATTACTAGCATTGGATTCCCACACGATAGACATTTTTGCCAGTTTGATGAAATTTGTAAAAGGGACAAATTTCCGAAATTCTTCATACTTGTGAGTTATGACACTAATTTAATAATAAGCTTTCATAGACCAATAATATCACACAGCTGCATCTTACATATTTTACAGTTACGAAAGATAACGAACACTGATTCTGGTTCGCATGTGATGTGTGGATTCAGAATTGAAATACAATCATACAGCCTGTGATGATACTCTAACATAAACTATTCGCATGTTTTTTTAGCTGCATCTTGTTACAACTTGCAATATAGATGAGAGAAAAAATGTATGTTTGTTTAGTTGATTGTATATATTTTATACGAATTGTCGAGACCTAATTTTTTTAGATTTATATCTATAAGCCAGAGTCAAAGTTTCAAATCGTGACTTAGGAATAGTTAATGCATGTCTCTTCTTCCTGTATTTTGTATCCTTTGGCAAAACTTTATGCAACTAGTCAGTTTAGAATTTATATCATCACACGAGGAGTCAATGTTTGTCGAATTAAGTCAAATTTAACCCTCTCCATCATGTTTAGCAAGACTTAAAAACTGTCATCCTCATTTTCAGTTCCTGAAAGTTATAATGCATATGCAACGACAATGTCATCATTTACACGTTAAAAATATTACCAAATATTCTACAATAGATTTGGTAGATTCCAAACAATAAAATAACTCCAATCAGGGAACAGTGAAGATGTTTTATTGTTCAATATCAATCATTAAAATGGTGAATCCAGCAGTTTAAAAAACAGTTCTTAAAAAAACCTTTAAAACTTTGAAAATTCTACTGATCACTTTGAACCATGTAAAATTTATTTATTCAAGCACTTTTCTTGGTTTGCTTTAAAAACTGAAATGCGTAAAAATTATTGCCCATGATTGGGTGATAAAATTACCTGATAATAAAGTCAAAAACTTGCAAATTTACTTAGATCGTCATAAAATGTAAAGGAGAATACGGAAATTCTTCTTTTTTGTATACATTACGATACAATAACACGTCAGGTGTTATTTGATTTAGGATTATAAAGGAAAATTGAAATTTTACGTGGTAATACATTCGTAAAGAGACGGCTTTGTGCTAAAATTTGATACCTTTGTAGTTAGTTCCTCATTGTCAAATTTTAAATCAAACCTGGCTAGTTAAAGAAAACAGTTGCGATTATTCTCAGTTATACAAATGAAAATCTGGCTGCTGCGGAAATAAGTTTTAACAGAAAGTATGAACTTTTTAAGGTGCCAACGAGTTTTTTGTTTGTAGGCACTCTAATAATATATTTTATGCATGTAATATTTTATACCTGCAACCTACAGATTCTCTTCGGTTTCTTGTGTCATCAAGAAGCCTTCAAATAAAAATAAAACCATACAGATGAAACGGAAAGCTATCATTTAGTTTACAATGATGTCATCCAATCTTGAGATGAATAATGCAGATTAAGGTTGTATTGAATGAGCTATGACTTGTAAAACAAAGAAAGGTTCCCATAAAAGGTGTATGCTAATTTTCAAACACCATTCTAGCAATTTAGAGTATCCATCAGGAGCATTGTCTCATTGATTGACTCAGTCAATTGATGATTGATCCATTATTTATTGCTGAACGGTTTAGAACAATGGTCAAGAGCACTGTGATGAAATGAAGGTATGGTATCCCACTCTGGCCACTCTAGGCATTAGTTTCCCGCTTGATTATATTCATTTTAGTAATGAGTTATCACTGCACATTACGAGCATTGGTCCTTGATCTGGCGACAGCAGACTTGATTAAAAGTATTAAAATCAACACATCTTGGAGAACTAAATTATGCTTAATAACGGGTTACGATTTTTCAAAAATAGTGAGCTCTCACAAGCAACATTATTCATAGCATACTACTGTACTAGCGGCAGTCTACAAGTTTTCTGACTTGATTGCACGCTTCAACTTCAATGCCGAATTTTGTAAATTGCATTCCCAGAATAAAGTAGATGACACCGACAGTGGACGCTAATGATTTAAAATGGATGTCGTAGCTTGACCAAATATGTTGTTTCATTAAACCTTGATTGCGCAACGATTTTGATCACCTAGCCCAAGATGTAATTAAAACTATTGAGTGACATTAAAAGGGAATGTCTGTTCAAGGTCTTACGATAAAAGGATTTCTTGTCCTCTTTAAAGATGAGTACATCATCATCATAATGTATTTATTTGTATCACAAACAAAAAAACACAATCAAAATTGTCCCCAAACTTGAATATTGAATTGGACATAAATATAGGCTCGGATAACATCATCATTATTTGCACTCAAAAATTAACATTGTGTGTACTTCAAATTTTCCAACAACAAGTCATCAGCCCTCCTTACATGTGCATATATGAGCCTTGTTGTTGTGGGTCAATATGAAAGTAAATATAAGTGTATAGAATTTCCCAAAACGTCTCAATGAAGAACCCTGCCTAGTAAAACTTTTTGAATATTACCAAAATTCCATTCCATGTAAATCTTCCATAGATTATCCCTTGGAGACATGAATAAGATCTTATTGTGTGTGGCTATTTACGACACAAATTGTGAGTTGTGTGTTGCAATAGATTTTTTCGAGCCAGCACGTTTGGCTTCAATGCTATAGAACCATCCTCAAAGGCTCAGATTTAATCATGAATTTTCATATAAGCTTCTTCCATACCTGTGTATCTGATACAACACAGTTTTGTACATTTACATACAAGACTTGAATACAGTGAGGACGAATCTTATCACGACACGCCTTGTAGTATGAGATGCCATGGTGTGACCTAAGAGCAATAAAATTATAGTTGCAGCTTCTATATATTATCTGAAGTTATAATGTAGTACCCTCATGAAACATGAATTTCTTCCCTTTACAGCAATCTTGACAATTTGCCACTTTGACGAAAACCCCAATGTGAAAACACGCAAGGCTCAAGAAATGATATCAACGTTTTGGGATATTTAAACAAAAATTTAGAGCTGGGTCATCTCAATTTCATGCAATTACACACTCTAAGCGTGAAATTCGTTTACAATCTAACGACGCCGTAAAGAAATTCTTCTCGCATGTGTAGGATATACGGGGTCATCTGCAATTTCCCCATTACCTCCACTCCGACTGAGGTATCTTTCAATTCTAAATCCAAACCATTAATTTGATGAACAAATTGATTGTGTATTGAAAGTATTGTTCGAGTGTAATCGAGACAGTCAAATTTTTTCAAGTTTTAATAGCTTGCTGGGATAATCTTTCAAGATTATTGATGTGGGAGGATGACGATAAATGTGTTTTTTTAAATCATAGCCTTATTAGGATCATTTATCACTGTGTAGTGTTTACTGTAGGTTATTTTCATTGTAGCTATATTAATAATGTTTGTACCAGTATTTCCAAAGAAAAATGTGTCAAAAGTATCAGAATCTGTTAGATAATAATAATGTTCTTATGTGTATTTAAACGAAAAAGATTTTAAAATTACAAGCCCTCTGCAATTGTGGTAATAAAATATTTATATTTAATTATTAAATCCCTTGGATTGTAATTATTTTCCATTACTCATCCCAATTTACATACTGAATTTGCATCGCAAGTAGATGGCCATCATTCCTAGCCTCCTAGCACAAATAATACAAATACTCATAGACAGCTATCCGGATACTTAATTAAATTGAAAAAAATATTCAAGAAATGGGACACTGTCAGCTCTAACCTACCCATCGTTCCTGAAATTCCAACATAAAGCCCAAGGAAATGTTTTCTGATCATTATTGCTAGTTGTATTTAGTTTACAAAGACAAATGTCAGTCCTAATTACCATTGATTATTGATTCATTACTGAATATTTCCATAGATATTTATGCATTACCCCATTGGTCCAATAGCTAATTCGACCGTTTCATAACCTCCTTTTGTTCTTGTCCTCTACAGTCTACACGCATCTCGCAACATATTTTATTGTAATACATTTGTAGATGAAGGATTATTTGATTTGGAAGTTGGATTTGAAATATTGTTGCTGTTACTATGTTGAACATTATTTGGCTCATTTCCATTGACGATTTTTTTCTGGCGAAAATGAAACAAGTTTATCGGGTATTTGCAACTTTAAAATGTTAGCTTAATTTCTGGCTATAAAATTGCTCTGGAATATATCTTGCATATGCTTTGACCGTTTTGTGATAGCTGGATTATTGTGATGAAATACATTAAGCTGTCAACCGCCTTACGTTTGCATATAGTTAATGTATCTAAAATCCAATGGGTTGGTCAGAGTTGTTGGCTTTAGGCCTCTGGGCTCTGCCAGAATGGTTATGTTGTATGAGAATATTCACAGCTCATTAAGAGAGGACAAAAACTATCCAAATTATTGCAGATGAGCCAAGTATGAAATGTTAACCTATTCAAAATCTCCTTACTCATCTTCTTTTATGGTGATTTCCTTGCTTGAACTATGTGTTTATGAACGCCAGGAAGTTCTTAAGAAATAAAATATGTGTAAATCGTCGTCCTAAACAGTCATAGCCTCCTGGGTAACACAGTTTTTTCTAACTAATTGTCTAAAAGTATTAAGTACAAAATACCCAAGGGCCATCATCATCATCATGTTCATCATTGAGCTCCCACAAGACGAAATTTAAGCACTTCTTCTCAACATATTAACAAAGCATCAAACATCAATATAAGTAATCAAGGATGTTGTAACAATATATTTCAGGGAGATAATGAATGACTCTTGTTTCATATTTGGAAGCATAGTAGAAGCTATTAGGCTACCGTATTGCAGAATTTTAAGTGTACTTCTTCTTTGAATTATAGGTGCAGTTTGATTGTCATTATTATCGATGGCTGTTAATTTACATTATCCATCAGTCAGCCAAAATCTCATAAAAATCTGCAGCTAATTCAATATAATAATTATGTAATGTCTCTAGATAACCTCTGGTGCATAATTAGCTCTCGTGTAAATGGCCATTAGCGGTGAAAAACACAAGATGTGGTCATCAGCGTGCAGCATTTGTAGTTGCAGTTTGCAGTAGAATAACAATAACTTTGCCGTGTTTTTTTTTAAATCAAAAGCATCTCACGCTGTTAGAGTGCATTCCTCAAGATAGTGCCTTTCTTTTGAAAATTCCAGAAGCTCACACTATCGCTCATGTTAATCTCTTAATTGACAGTTTAATTACAAACTCCCAAGCCGGAGTTGCCAACATTAGCATGCATCTAGATTATAGAGATAATCTGAAGAAAACTGGTTCATGCAAACAGGTAAACAATAAAAATGGACTGAACTGATTTACATTCTTAAATTCTTACGTTGCCTGTGAAATGCACTATAAACTCTACCAAATGGGACTCAAGATATACTGATGATAGTGCTAAATGCTGATTGCAAACTTTTATGTCGAATAAGTATTTTAATGAACGCAATTAAACAAGCACTCCCTGGGGTGTCTATTTGCTCTTCAAATTGTAGTTTAAAGGAACCAATTGGACATGGATTAGAAGTAAAACAATTGGATGAGATAATTCCAAAATAATATTATTCAAACTGCCCATGTTTTCAAATACTCAAGAAGCTAACATCATACAAATTGGCTCTGTTTCTTTTTCCTCTTTCTTCATTAAGGGCAGTTGGGAAGTTGCCCTTTCCGGTCATATATGTATCTGCTTCTTCCCTTTTTGTAATCCACACCAAAAATCAAGTACACACTGCTTTCCATTTAATTGATTAATTTTTTTAAGAAAATTAATAATTACCGAAACAAAATCATTTTGCACGGCAGCATTTAAAATGTCAGTTACTCCACTTTATAAAATTCTGTACTGCGTATGTTGGTGTGTGCAACCTTTTCCTTAACTATTTACAGCTGATTGAAGTTTCTTAGGAAATTTAAACTCTTCTTTCTGCCTATTAAAAATTAATTGCCTACTGTAGAGAGCTTTAGCAATAGATTCGGATTGCAAAACGTTGTGTGGATTTTCCAAAATTAAAAACAAGTAGAGATTTATGATACACTCATGAATAATTGAATACAAACACAATGGTTATTCATTGTAAAACTGTCAAGTCGATTGGCGACGGTTAAAACTCTTTGTGAAAATCAAGCCCTATATATTACTTTGCCAATTTAAATTGTTATTTACAAAAGAAATTTGCTAAAAAAATCATCTCAGCAAACCGTTGACACAAGTATGTCTCTTTTAGAAAAGTACATGGCAGAAAATTCTAAGTCTGAGCTTAGTGGTTGTGCAGCACTGCTGGAATTGAGGCTAGATCGTGTATGTTTTAAAAGTATTAATGACGATGAGCTGGATCGTTGTCTCCATTATTAATTGCACTTTTCATTTTTCCAATGCAATTCTTTTCAAGAGCGTAAAACAATAGGAACGTTAATGTCAAAAAGACACCCGTATACAATCTCGGCTCCTTAATTTCCTTCAAGAAGACAATCGATGAATGGTAAATCAAAGGAAATGATACCCTGGGATTAGAGCAGTAGGGTGTCGAGAATTTATAAAGACATGTGCCATTAACTAAAATTTCTGGTGGAAATTAAATCTTACTTTCTCGAGTTGTAAACAAAAAACTCCTTCATAAAATCATATGTGATTCCTTTCTAGTTTCAAAGATTGTTAATTTCAGGACAAACATTTTCAAATTTCTCAAATGAAACCTTTCCTAGGTTTAAATCTATAATAATGACTCTATTAAAGCATGACACTTTTTCTAAATTCTGTCAGAGATACCTTCACGTATAAGTACAACAATTTAGAATCCTTGTTGCTCGGGGCTTTTAAATGTCCTGGCTTTTGATTTTGATGAACTCAAGTCTATCACATACTGACTTGCGTCTTCTAATCATAAACCTATTTTGAAATGCAGCATGGCAGGCAGTCAAAAAGGAATTGAAATGTACAACTGTGATACAATCGGGAGCCTATATTCTGTATAGCCACTGACAATTGACAATGGCTTCTTTTCAATCTCAATTCCTTCCGAATACAAAAGCGACTGGCAACCCGGTTATTAAATAATTGTATTAAAAAATGTCAGTCATTGCATAGTTTGTTGCACTCATTTGCTACACATCACAATACTCATTTCCTATTCACACATTCAAAAAACTCTCAGGCGATTGCGAAGTAAGTGTATGGAGATTCTTAAATGGCTAATAGTTTTCAAGTGAGAGTAATACAGTTAATAGGTAGGCCATTTTTGGTATGAAAAACCTACAGATCCTTTATGAGTAAGGTGGATCGTGAGCTACACGTAATAATCACGTATGGTTGAAAATCTGACATTTAATGAAGAAATAGACATTTCAAAGTTTCAGAATATTTTCAAAACATTTTCCAATTATGGTTGTGCACACTCTTCACCATTTTATAAGTTGAACTCGAGACTGAGATAGGATTTAAAGTTTTAAAAATTGAATCATGTCGTATGATTTGATGAGCATAATAATTTCCCCTGTAATTCTGTACAACGCATCCTAATTTTATATAAGAGGAAGGAACAGGAGTCAAAGGTACTTATATTTTAAGGTATCATAATACTAGGAATTTCATCAGTGCTCAAAACGTGTTGATAATTTAGCGTGAAAACAACGATTTGATTAATCCACCTGTCTGAATTTGCTCGCAAGACACATCTTTACTTATTCTCTTCTGAAGTAATTTATCTTAGAAATTAAGCAATCCCGTTTTGGTCTGAAGAGATTTTCTTTAATATTGATGCACCTCACAAGCAATATCAAAAGACTAAATAGTCAACAATCTGTGGAACAAGCTCATGACTGTTAAGACCACGTCCAAGCTATTCATTTAGGTGCTTGACTATAGCACTAGGTCTACCAATATCAAAATAGTTTTCAATCACAATCCCCAATCTAAATAATAGGCCCTTGACAATTATATTTGTCATGGGCTTCATTTTTTGTCTGAGACTACTGAGACAATGTTGAAACCAAAGTCGGAATTGACAGGTGCATCCTTTAGCTTAGTAATGCCATTTATCTCCCACCACCGAATTCAATAAATAGTCACACCATCGAAGGTGCAGCAAAATGTTGGGTCTATTTATCATTTTGACGCTTTAAATTACCAGTTTGCGGTTGGCTTATTCGACCTCGGGTTCCACTGTCGTCTAGCTAACAATAAATGTTGGTATTTATGGCAAATGAATTATGGTGAGGGAACAAATCTGATGGTTTATAAATTAAATTATGTTAGATGGTCAACTGTTTTGTGAGGGATATAGGCAAGGCAGACATGTTTTGTATTTACTCGTCATTTCATGATTATAGGTTTTACTAATTTTTGATTGAAGAATATCGAAGATGTTTTCATACCGATCGTGCCGTTGAACGCCAGAAATGGAAAGGGATGACCTGATTATGATCCCTCTAAGGTGACTAATGCAATAAACCGCATCGCTTGTTAGCATTGACATTATCTAACCATTCCGTCGACAGTCGACGTGCATTGTCACTTGTTAAATGCCAATTCCCAATGTGAGCAGGTTGGTACAATGAGACACAAATGTAATATAAATGAATGCTCAGACACATGGGAAATCTTCACAATTAGTAAAATCTAGCTGATCTTATCTTCCTTCGTTTACTAATGCTTGTGCGGGTTCGTTTAACCAACCTAATTGGATCTGATAACTGATAGCATTCAAAGCATTTCTAAAAGTGACAGGGACTTTCTTTTAGAAAAAAACGGAGTGTCACAGGGAAAGTGCTGTTGTTGAGTTAAATAGAACTTAGAATGAGAAAATGGCTTTGGTACGGTAGTATATGTTTTTGCATAATTCAATCAAATCTAGTCTTAATGTTGACACTGGAAATAGGAACATTTCAAAGCGATTAACATCTAGCTTTAGCTTTAGCTAAGACTCAATAGTTTTTGTCTGCACGGCTGTGAAAGTTCATTGCGGAAGATAAATGGCTTATGACACATTCATGTGTGAAAAAAATATTCAAATTATATTTGCGGTGCTTGCTATATGAGCTTAAAAATTTTAGATTACAAAATGAATATGAAGCTTAGCAGTGATGATTCTTCGACTTATGTTCTGTTTTTGTTGGTTTTTTAAAATAAATTTTGAAGCCAAAGCTTGCAATTACTATGATAAAAAATGGAAATGCGTGGAACGGTTTTAAGTAGCCGTTTGCATGAAGAAATTAATTAGTCAATTAATATCATCTTAAGCTAATTTCCACTTTTCTAAACCTGAAAAATTGCTTTAAAATTTATCTCAAAATTTAATATTGTTTTATCTGATGCTCATTCAAATAAATTCGAGTCTAAAAGTCTAATTCTAATTTTAAAAGGGTCTTTCAAGGATTTATAATATTTAAATTTATGTCAACAAAGTAAACATGTTTTCGTCTATACTCAACTACCCCAAAACATTTATTTGAGTTAAGCAATTCTTAATTAAATAGTGCTAACTCCATTGTTCATGAATAATTTTAATGAAAACTTTTATTGATTTGAAAATTAAATTTTACATAATTTCAAATGACCTACTAGTGGAATTTCTTAGTTTGATTCAGATTGACAAATCCTCTTCAGATTCAAAATTTCCTAAATTTAGATTGAGTCATCAGTAGTAAAACACGTTAACGTGTATTATCATTTTGATATCAAATTTTAGCTGAGGAGTTTCACGCTTTAAAAGGGAAATTTAATTGATATGTGAGGGCGTCTGCCATGCCATGTAAGCTCATTCCTACTCATCCTTAAATACATTTCCTTAAATGCGTTACCTCCGGTCAAATTGTTCAACCAACAATAACGCACTCCACACGCAAAATCCTTTAAACGAAATCCTGATACCTCTTTCCAGTGAATAAATATTTCAGTTATGACGAATATTGACTTTCGACAGTAATTTTTTCCCCATTTTATACCATTTGGGAGGAATATGTATCTCTTAGCAAAGATGATGAGTTTTTAAGCTAAATCAAAAAAGTTAGATTCAATGTCTTACCTTATCGAGCAAGCTCTCCAGAGCTCGGGATTACAAAATCCAGACGGCCGATCCTGATCCTGAAGCTTGCAACAACTTTTACTCAGATTATAATAAAATAATAAAAGGAATAAACGCAGAGTAGTACAAATCGATAAGTTCGGAGATTATGAAATCGTAAATAAAGAATCACTTGCAAGTCCAATCACCAAATCCAAGAATATTGCAAAGTATTAGGTTTCACCAAATAGTAAAAAAAAGTTGCGAAAATCAGAGTCACGAAAGGGAGTGAAGCGCGTTCTGGAGGACCACTCACTCCACGACCAAAATCAAATCAACAATGATACCTCTTCCAAGTCTCTTGAAGAAGATTCTTCTACAATTAGAATGACCTCCCTCAAAGGAAATCTGATATTACTGTACGAAAGGGAAGCTACCTTTCACACATTGAAGATCCATCCCTTTGGGATTTTTAGAATAGATTGCAATTCCACCGTACTATGTAATGCTACTAGGAATCCTTCAGTCTAGAGTCGTAAAGGTAAGTACACGACGAGATGTGGAAGTTGGGAGATGAGAGCGAGAGTGACTCCCATTAGTTGGATGCATATCTCATCAAAAGATTAAGGTACATCTTTGGATTACCGTTATTATTATTTCTCCACAACTTTATATTCGATTTAGAGTGCAGGCAAATGGTTCATCTGAAAATGGATAACTTGAGATGTTGGGGAGATTTGTGATTTTCTCTGATACTCTTAAGGATTTTTACATCCGTCATTTAGATAATTCAGGAGAAGTTGTAACTCCATTGACCGTTTAAGTATTTCCTGTCTTGAATCTCTTCAAAATCTCTTGGACTTTTTAACTGATGGATTTCTGCCAACTACGAGGTTATTTAGTTTATAGACTGAAAATCCTTTTAATTTTTTAGATACGCTTAATCTCGCAAACTTTTCTAATGCGTGTAGATTTCAACAAAAATGAGTATTTAAAGGTTAGGGTATGCCCGCAATAAATTAAATTACTTTTAAGCTTTATGAGAGAGTTTAGAATTTAGAAATTAAATTAAATCGATATTAAAACAATTTTCTAATGTTTCAAGACTTAGATAATGATACAGTATATTTATATACATGGTTTACCGTCAAAGGATTCGATGTTCAGATGCAGACAATAAGAGGCCCATCCTCAATGGTGTTAGCAAATTACTAGTTTCAAAGAGTTAATAGAGGTTAATGTGTCGGAATATGGATATTTTGATGTCTAGCACAGATTGAACGAGTCCCACGTACCACTCGTGTTGTAATTTTTTGCCTATTTAAGGAAACTATTCAGCCTGTTCTATGTTGTTGAACTGTTTGATGTTGTTACAAGAGCCTTACACGATAGGGAGCATGCTGGCGTGACTACTCATAATTCATAATGAACACAGTGCCAAAACACTGGCTGACCATTTTTTTGTTCCTGAAAGTATCAATGATAATATGAGAAACTATAGTTTTCAGAGATAAACATAAGTCCTGGCACTGGAAGATCGTTGGATGAAAAACTAGTGTTAATGGTTATGGTTCAAGTTGTACAATTATTAATCTCAGGTTGCTATTACAGTAAAATATATATTATATCGCAATATGTGTGATTAGATGGGTTAATATGTTTTTGCATACATTATCTTGAAAATAATTTCATTTAGCTAATTATTGACTTGTCATGTAATAAGAATTAATTACATTTTAAGCTTTTACAAAATTCTACATAATTAAGAATTCAAAGAAAAATAAATCTTGCGTTAAAATGTCAAAAGATCATGAACTTTTTTAGGACACACTTGTACTGTTTTCCAAGAATAAGACAGAACATTAAGAAATTACATTCGAAATTGTAGGTACGAGTACTAGTTCAGAGGGATTACTTAATGATATCGTAATATTATTTTCAAGTCAGGTCATCCTGCCGGATGGCATCTTTTATGCAATACGCCAAGGAAGGGCAAAAGTAAGCGGTATGACAAATAATCACACTTTGACATCCATTTAAACATTTAAAAGAAGATTTGCATACAAAAACAAAAGTATAATTACCGTTTAGACATAAATTCAGCACAGTTGATACAATAAGCTTACAAAGGAGGATGTTCTCATTTCTCATACAATCAGGAGACAGCTTGCGTAAGAACTGTCATACTTGTAAGATTAAGTCTGCATAATGCCAGCTACATAAGATCTCGATTCGAAAATTTCCAAAGAATCTGCAAAATGTAATACGATCACATTGTCAATTAGCTGCAAATGGATTCTGTGAAAGCATGGATTGGAACGGATTGGTTGCCCATGTTTATTGAAATATTTACTGTCGTGTATATACAGATTTGGAATATTATCAAGTTGAGATGTCCTTACTGATACCAAGGAATGATATTTATATTACAAGACCTGTCCCCAAGCTATTCAACGATTTTTTTAATTGAATCTCCGTCCATGAATAAGATGAGGCACAGCAGCAGCTCCTTTCAAAACTGTCACAACTCAAAACTAACTACCTTCTATGAACGGTGCATGTTGTTTTCAAACAATCTATAAGCCTCAACAGCTCAAAACCATAAGCTGATTTAGATCTGCTGAGAAAAGGATGAGCTGTCCAAAACTTAAACAGCAAAGAAGACGCAGTGTAGGTTACCACAGTCCACAGGTCTATCAGGTATTGTGGATATAATAGGTCAATTTCTCATACTCGAAGAAAGTGTCAAGCGTTGCCATAAATGGAAATATTTTACTCTTTTACACGTACTTCATTTAATTGGACAGTTGAATTTACTACATGTCTGACTACACTATCACCATTTCCAACCACAGGTTAACAACGATTGTAAGGATTTGATCATCATAATTTCATCCAATCCTTCCGATTTCTCTCGACGGATTAAAAATCTGTTTATGCTTCAACATTCTTGAGTTAACAGAAGCTGGTTGCTCAAATAATCAATGAACGTAACTTAAAACACCCTAAAATTTATCCACATCCGAATAAGGGTAATACTAGGATGAATTGAGATGGATTTTATGTCTAAGTAAATTTATGAACAGACACCTTGATTTGTATACTCTGTCCTCAGAAATAGTGTGCAGTTGTAGGTTGTATGTATGTTCATGATTTTTATTCTCAGTGCATGATGAGAACCCAAAACGTAACCCTTGAGTAGGTAAAAACAACAATCTCTAATGAACCGTGACATAACAAATAAAAACCTGCTCATCAGCTTCGTTCCACTATCCCATAATCGAACTATTGTTGCTATTTATGCTCTGTTCATGCATCGTTATGCCTCTAATTTTTATTCTATAACATCTGCTGATAATAAATGTCGAAATGTCCACTTTGTAAAATTATGTTCCATTGTTTTCTACAATTTACTGATTGAATACGCATCAATGGGGTGATGAGACTTGTCATCGTAAGTTGTAAGACGCAGCGTGCTATGTCGAAGAAGAATTTAAATGGGATGTCAACCACCTTGATATCTATACCGTTGCTACACATTTCCCTTCGCTAAAGTCACATCTGCGATCTGCTGTCCACCAGTCTTCAAAATCATTAGTATAAACAGCATGGCAATGAAGTTAGCCGTGCTGGCGGTGAAGGTACAGGTCACCAATATCATAAATACAAGAATTAGCAATTATTTCACTTACATTTTTTTTTGCCGTTCGAGTCAAGAAGGAGCTTATGTGATTCCACTGAGCCTCTTTGAGGAGGGGATGTATACCATTGCAAACCTAATGTTTATTTTCAGGCAAGCACTAACGAATTTAAAAAAAACACAATAGCATAGTTCCATTATATAATACAGCATTCCTGAATTTCAGATAAAGGTTGAGATAAGGTGAGTAAAGGTATTTAGGTAAAGTACTCAGATACAACATCTCTTTTCATTTTACAAAGGATAGCAGAGGGCTGAGGTTTACTATTACTTGGAACTTTAAAATGTACAACATATATTGCCAGGGGTAAAACTTTACAACCTTCAGTGACCTCGACCTGCTCATCTCACATAGTTTTGCTGTTCTGGCTAGAACTCTCCTAATCGATTATCTAATAGCGATATTAAAGTCAATGAAACTAAAAGCGAATAATTTCATCTTCACTATTATTTCATGCTGAATCAGCCCCAGCCGGTCACGACTTTGCTCAAAATGAACTGATATGTATTCAGAGCTGTCTTTCTAGCGAAATCCAAGAAAATCCTACCTCTATAGGATAAACGATTGAAAACGATTTTTTATAATATTTTAAATTTTACTGTGCATTTATGTAAATTAGAATTACCCAATGCACGAGAGTACAAGTGTATTTTATTCCAAATTGTAAGAACAAAATGCTCCAATTCTAACACATATGGGATCATAAATTGTCATTAACTTTAGTTCACGTATGCACTTTATTAAAATGAAATGTAAGGTCAACTAAAGTCACAATTAATGGCTACATTGGACATTCCTTTGAAATTAACAGACACATCTTTGATCAAAAAATGCTCACCTTCATGCCGTCATAACTCAATACCAAATCCATAACTTACACCAAATTGTAGATGTGTGTGCTGCTGAAATATGAAGGGTATTATTAATGTGGTTCAATAAAAATTAAGATGCGTTTTATGAACTCCTCAAATCAATTTAGAGCGACCCTATTCTTCATGTTCCTCAATCTTAAACTTCCAAGTTCATCTCCTTTTTTTAATGTGTATACTCATGCTAAACTTCTAATCATGGTTTCCTATCAAGCAACCTACAATATAAAAGTCCTGGAAGTATGAAAATACTCATAAACATTTTATGCCTTTCCCTACTACATCCTGCAGAATTCTTTTCATTCGAAAATGATTTCATCCACCGCAGCAACCACAAACTTGACAAGGAAGACTAGCTTAATCATCAGACTGCCTGTGGCCAGTAAGTAAGGCTACTTACAAGCAGTAATAACAATAACCCAATCTTGGCCCGTCATAACATACTCGCATTTATCCAACTAGGAATGGATGGTGGTACTACGGTAGCTAGTAGTGATCTTAGGGGTTTGCAGTAGCAAAAAAAGTTTTTAAAAATAATTGGAGAATGCCGAGCAAGTTGAGGTTGATCTTGACAGAGTTAATTGGCTGAGATGATAGAATAGATTAAGAATCTTGAGATCAATTACCCCCAAGTGTAGAATCTTCTCAAGACCTTTAATTACCCCATTTGTGTGATTAGTCGTGCATGCGTGTTGGGCAATATTTGTCAATGTCAAACCAGATTACTTATTTATTGAGACAAGATAATTGGGCCTCAACAAAATTGCATGATGTTGCCGCAATGTTTTCTATTGTTGGGTGCGATAATAATGCAAAGTCTTTTATCGGGTAAACAAACTGCTTAATTACACACTACCTATCATCTCATACTCATGAAACATACTTTTTAGAAAATCAGCCATAACAGCGAAAAAAAGGAAACTCCACCTCCAATCGGCGGGTGATTGACAGTTGGCTGAAATCACTAACATGATTGTAAAATATTGAGAAGTGAAAATGAATAATTAATATTTGAAATAAAAATAAAACATATATATTTATATGCCCTAAAATTTCAAGCCTTTCCCTGAATAATGCCATACATGCAAATCACTCGAATGACACATACTAAACGCACAGAAATGTATTTTTCTATTGTTAATTTACTGCCAGAATCAGTTGATTTAATGCATGAGGACATACAGAATTGATGTAACTAAATTAAACGATTAGAGAAATTACCGGTTATTTTTGACTTGGTGTGCATATTTGCCTTTTTTGTGAATAATTTACTCAAGAAATTGACATGGGGATTTGGAAAAAGGCAATAAAGACTATGTTCAAACATTTGCATAAACGATACTTTAGCAGCCGTAAGAATTTCAATTTCTAATCAATTAAAGATTTATTGAAGTCATGATCTGGCGATTTGTGCTAGGTGGTTGAGTAACACTGCATAAATTGTTCATAATCTACCTCAAAAGAAGGCAGGTAACTGGGTAAGCTGTAAGTTGTATAACTTGCTTGCCTACATATGCAACACATAATCCTATGAATCCCATTATCTTTAGGTCCCCCACGCACATAAAGAATTAAAGGCCTTAAATATTTTTCAAAAACTTTTATCCTGCCAAATAGGACATTCACTTAAAGATAAAAGGATTTTATGAATAAGCATATAAATATTATGAAAAATGTGAAATATTGAAAATCTCTCAGACTCGATTGTGTATCATTTCCTGACAAGCACCTCACACAGTACCATATCTTTATGCACGTTTATCTCACGGATCTTAAAATAACAAAAAAATTGGAAGTATTTGGAAGTTAATAGCTTAAGCTGAACTGAAAATTTCTTCCAAAAGCCATTCCTGAGTAAACCATAATGGAATTAGTATTCATGGATTATTAGGGCCACGTTGATTTTAAAATATTATTGTGAGCAATAATGGCTATGAATGCTAATTTTTCCCGTTGCTATCTTCTTACATTTTGCTTGCAATTTTCAACTTTAAGATCCCCGTGGAGAAACTTCGTTAGTATGGTATTTATTTATTTTACAGTACAGTAGGAATTGCAAGCTATTCGCTCATGCATTGCAATTTATTAATAATAAAGCTATTAATTGTTCTAAACATTTGTATATTTTAAATCAGCACAGCACGATTAAAACAACAGTCGCCAAAGGATCGTATCGATTAACTCTTGAGATTAAATTATAAATTACTTTAAAAAAATATATAATTAATACTTCAGGTGATTGAGGTGGGTAAAAATGGGTGCAATTATACAATACATTGCATAGTAAATTAACTTTGAAGTTTCATGAAGCTGAAAAACATTGAATTTCAATGTTGCAGCACTTGAAAGTAGTTTTTTTAATCAGAAGTGTGAGGGTGAATCAACTTTTGTAATCATATGTAGCAAGTCAATCGTTCTTATGTCAATATTTAATAAGTTACTAAACGAGATGAAATAACAATTCTCCGGCAGATCTCAAATACCAAGCAGTTTCTCTCCTTTTAGATTACAAAGTGTTTCCTAAAATCGGCTTATTCCAAAATTTACATCTTGGAATGAACTTCCTGTTGATTTATTAGTTTAACTTCCCTCCATTAAGGGCTTTTAATTACCCTTTTCCTCTTTTAATGCGATTTCAAAAGCTTTAATAATGAACACTTTGATTATTAAAAAGTCCTCAAAAGAAGAAAAGCCAGCTTTCCGAAATTTAATCAGCCTACGATATGTGAATATAATTAACTTCGTAGGTGTAATTATAGTAGATCCTTCAGCTGTATAAGTGGAAACCCCACCACTTCCTTCCTTTCACGAGGTAGGCTCGCTTATGCATTTATAATTACATACTGGTATTGCTATTACCTACATGTGCTGTGTGAGTGAGGTGAGAGAGCTGATTACCTGAACCTGATCTCTTATTACAGGATGAAAGAGCCAATACAAAATTAATCCCTCAACAATCAACTATTTACACAGACATTAGGTCTCATACTGTTGAAAGGATGGCTTACAAGGACGTTAATAAATTAGGATTCAAAACCATCGGTCACGACTGAGAAAATGTAGTTTCATAATCATAAAAACATGGTCATCTTGAAATAACAGTCTTAGTTGTAATTCGATCTATATTTTCGGTTGAGATTTGAGATGGCCATGTCAAGCTGTGAATCGTATATACATATTATCCTTCTCAAGGATTTGATGCTTATAACCAATAAATATGCCATGAATCTCATCTCTAGACTTACAAAGGAATGACAATGACTTGAGTCATTTTCTTCCTGCAAAATACACATACATTTTAAATGGTAGTACTTTTTCCAATGAGACCTACCACTCATAAGTCATAACCGGGGTCCATCTTAAGAATAATCATGCAGTCACCTTAAAAAGTGTCGTTCAATTTAATTTAACTCTCATATATGAGCATAGTGACCATGAGCGTGCCTATTAGATTGTCTCTTAATAATAATGAAGGCATTTAAGATGAGAGATAAGAATGATAAGATAATCATTTGATACCAGCTCAAAAAAATGTTTAGCCTTCTTGTGAAAATATCAATAGTTGGTGTTTGAAATACAGTTTCTAAAACGTTCAATTCCGCATAAAGCAGACAAATTTTGTATTCGTAGTATGAGTATTACTTTATCAATGAATAATGCTTGATTTGGTCTTTGCAGATTGGATAAAATATTCTGCATTTATTAACTCATTTTCTATGTAATGAATGTCCTTTAGGTAGGAAACAATCGACGATGCAAGTTGAAGGGAAACAGAAAAGGAATTAAAGATCTCAGAAGATAACTTTACAAAGTTGATTGCGTTTAAAATTGGCATCTGACGGCATTTATAGCCTGAAAACAAGGTTGGTGGTGAAAAATAAGAAAGACTAGGAACGATTTCTATTCGACTTTAGGTCTATCACTCAATAAATTCCGACTTAGGGCTGTTGAGTGCCATAAAAGAACAGATAAAATAGATCCGCCAATAGATCCTCCCCAATAAACTGTGAAGTGATCAACTTTGCTAACTTCTCCGCAGTTATATTGTAAAGCTGTTGCTAGAACCGGATTAAAATAGCCCCCTGACATTTCGAACGCTAGAAAAAATTTAATTATACGTTGGATTAAAAACATAAAATAAAATAATGCATATCAGTTTGACTTCGTACCAGCAACCACCATAATAGTTCCGACAAAAGCATTCAGTGGATTTCCATACTTTGGTTTTAGTTGCGACATTACTCTTGAGGTTAACTGGCACACGCAGGTTGCAATACCTTCAATGACCGCCCCATGTAACACAGGAACCTGCAAAAGTTACGTTAATGCATTTGATTTTAACGATTTTTCTGAAAAACAAAAAAACTAAATCTAACTGAGCGGTTTTAAAATTTTTCTTGCCGTTAGATCTGCTGAGCATTCAGGTGATAAAACTCTCTCCGCATGCCGGTTCTCATATTTCAGGTCCCAAAACTTCCTCACATAAAAGGGGTACACTGAACATCCTCCAATGACTTGTGTCACGATGATCAGAAAGACATGTTTTAGTTTAGATTGACCTTGTAATAAATCTTCTATGTGAGTGTATGGACATGCCGATGCATCGCCCCATCTGAATGACCACCAAACGCAAAGAAAAAAAAGATACGTTGCGTAGGCCCAAATTCCATACGTATCGGCAACTAGAAGCAAACAAATTTGTACCGAAACCCTTTACAAGTGAAAGGCACTTAGAATATGCGATCTTAATTGGTCTAACTTACTAATACACAGCTCAAAGCAGCAAGCACATAATTCTCCCGAAGCAATTAATTCACAGACGAGTTTCTTGGAAAGTCCCTCCTTACCCTTGAAAACAAACTTCACAATTAATCTCAAGAGTTCACAGATTATTGCGGTGACTAATAGGAAACTTGTTGATATGCACAGGTCGTATCGACTCTCAGGAATCTTATCAAGTAACCACATTTTGCCACCTGCGAAGCTTTAATTGATGTATTTTATGGAACCTATATGTCAGGAAATCATGGCTTTGTAATCAACAAGTTCCTGGACTACGAACAGATGTGGGTCTCAAACTTTGGAATTGTGCTAGTAGGCAAGATGTTGGATTTGCAGGGAATCTAAAGCCAAGAACATTTATTTTTGTCCTGTAATAGTTTCTTTAAGGCTGAAATAGATACAATTGGTATTTTTAGAGGACGGGATTCGGCAACCATCCAAACTAACCCGAGTGAATTGCAGACCTCGAATATGACACAGGATCTGCTAAGCATGCAATTTACAAGTTGCATTTGGTTTTGTAAATTTCAGCAGTTGCACATTTATTCAGGCTCTACTATAAAGGTTAATTTAAAAGCATCCCATTATTATGTAGCAATTGCAACACTGAATGAGAATAAAGCCGATAATCATTACAAATGTTACTTTTGGGTATTTGATATCAAGGCTTTTAAACATCATTCCATATCGATGATGCTTGATGTTAATTTAAAAATTAAAATGATTGCACAAACTTTGAAGAACAACTTGTGATTTATTACTGTTTAATCACTTACTAAGGTGTAACAAATCTAGTCTATTTCAAAATATTCTAACGGTAATGGTACGGGTATTCCGCAAGTGTCAGCCTAACGCGTTCGACAGGTTGTACAAGTTCTTCAGGCCGGTGGTACTCTTCAACTGGTGGAAGAGGCCTTATCTTTCTTCCATGCTTTCCACTCTTTCGTTGCCACAACCCAGACCTGGGACGGTACCCTAGCAATCTGAGATTATTAGGACTACCGATGTGAATAGTGTTATGGATTGCATTTGAAACTCGCCCTGATCCATAAAAATAAATTATAAATTCAATCCAATAATAGTTTACACATAAAATACATTTGCTCTGCCTACCAACTACAGCCATACACATCTGGTCCAATGAAAGCTCCCTCTTCGATGGAATCTGAATTACAACTCTTTGACCAACTTTTCTCAATACAGTACAAGAAGTTCCAGCACCTCGTGCAAAGTATCCCCCAGCTCCAGGAAAAACCTCAACACAGCAAATGGCTGTGTTAACTGGAAGAGATCCCAAAGGATACGCGTCTCCTTCATTTGGTCTCACTTTAATACACAATAAAAATTCTTATTTTGGCTTTGACTATTGACAAATCGAAAACGTAGTAACCAACATTAGGGAATTTTCTCTGCATTTAATACATAGTTTTACAAAATTCAATAAACTACTTCCTTACCAGCGATTCTCGTAAGTTCAGAAGATGTTACGATTAAGTCTCCAGATTTCATATTTTCCGTAGCTACAATATACCGGAGTTTATTACCACTTCCAACAAGGGCTACATGAGCTGTACGCGTGGGTTCAGGTATAACATCTACTACCTAAAACGAAAAACAGAAACATCGTTTGTCCATATTCAATATTGGTGATAATGGTGATTTTAATTGTAGTGCAATCCTTAATCATCAATTCTGTTACAATTTAACAGCATAAATCACCTTTTCAACCAATGGAGGGCTATCTTCCGGCACATGTCGAACGTAATCCACCCATAGCAAAGGATGCTTCAGTCCACCACCCAAAGTCCCAACGACTACTCGACCTTTAATAAGAAAGAATACTATTAATACACAGCCAGCATTCTAAAATAACATGAATTTACATAGTGACTATTCCCAGACGATAAATTCGTCCCTAAAGCAAGCATCAAGAGATGTTGACTATTTATTTTATGACTTTTTTGTATTTTACCCGTTTCAGGGTCCCGTCCAGCCAAGTTGGTATAACGAACCGGCTTGATTGTGTACTTTTCTGGATAATGCACCGTCCTTCTGAAATAGTTTCCTTGGCCAGGCTTGGGAACGTGAACATCTTTGAACTTGTACCGAACAGAAATCCCGGCGGCAGGAACAAGTCGCTCATTGAAGAGTGGATTTTCTAAAACACTGAGAAGCTTAAAGCACTTACTCCTTAATAGCATCGTTTCCTTATTTTGTAGTTCCTCTGAAATCTAGCCGAGTTTTATTATTTTAATGGAGCTATTCTTATTTCGGAAAAAATACTAAAAGATAATCTCAATTCTTTAGATAGGAGAAATTATATTTCAAAATTTGGCGGAGCAAGTCATTGAGTTTCATATTCTCATGATTACATTACTTACAATAATTCCAACGATCCAGCTCCTACTCGTAAAGTCGTAAGTAACTAAATAAGTTAACTCGCAACAATTAAATAGATAAATTAAAAAGATTTAGTTGTCAATCCTCGTGCATAGTTGAGATAAACTTCACTGTATTTTTGGGGGGACAGATAAATTGCATGCATTATACGTACAAATGGGTCATACTATTATTACTACTTTATGCTACTCCACCGTCCCCACCACCGTTTATTCCAAAAATAAACGGATCGCTTGGAAAAACACTTATGAATTTTGTAAGATGCATCATAAATTTGAACAGCGAACAGCCTTATTATAGTATAAATAAAGTCAAATGAAGACTATGAATATGAAGTTCATATTGACTACTAGCCAAATGAAATTGTACATATGTACAGGTGAGGCCGATTGGAAAAGTCATTTGAATGAAAAGGGCTGTATTTCAGATGTAACATGTAACAGCTACCTGAGCTACCACACAGGAGTCTTGAATACGGAGAGTTTAAAAATCTGAATCCACACCCGACTTGTGTTTTCTTGTTTAGGGTGTAAGCTTAGATAATCCGTACAGTGAACCCACGACCACAACTTTCGGATGGTCAAAGAAGGTTTCGTTGATTGTTGATAGTAACTTAGATATAGGCTTAAATCGATTTTTAAACACAGCAGGTTAAATGTTTTATAAACAAGTCTTTTCAGCTGTTCATGTTAACACTTACGTACTTGAGGGGGGACCATTGAACCAACTTTGTACTACCCGTATGGAGACCGTTTGACCACATGCTGAGCCCGTACAGCGTTGACTTATAATCCATAGGTTTGCTGTATCCTATTCATAAGAATAGTCTAGGTCAAAATCAAATCCTACCCTCTTGTAATCTATTAATACAAATTCCAGGTTAACTTTTCATAGATTCTTGGAGAAATGCTTACTAAAGATCTACCACTAGTACCAGAGAGTGGAATAGGCTTTCAGCCACGAAACTTCTATAACTAAGAATTTCGGTTGCACAAAAATTTGATTTAGTTGACGTTATTTTAGTTTCGGTTTGGACTGGAAAGTGGAAATTAATATACCTTCCAATAGGTATTTTGTTTAGGCAAGTATCAATTTTTATTTGAAATTAGTGAGTGTTCCCTTATAATTAGATAGTTAGTGCTTCAAAACGACATAATTAAGATATTTTTATCAATTCTCATTCTCATGTATTGATTATTGATCGTAATGTTGTTTTAGCTGCCGCTACAGTTTTCAAGAAAAAGCTATGGACTGTACCGTATCACAAGAAAACGAAGCCCTTTCTAAAAATCCTGCAAACCTTCTTGAGATATGCAGAAGAGTAATTTCAGAATGGCAATACCTTGACAGCACTGTGAAGCAAAGCAAACTTCTTGAAGTTGAACAAGACATCCCATTATATCGGGACAGTAAGCTCAGTACAAAATCCGGGGATGAGATTGTAATACCGAAATCGGAACAAGGAAGTTTGATATGCACAAAGATCACATTAGTGGACAATTACTCATTCCATGAAATTCGGGATTTAAGGAACCTTAAAAATTTTCGAGGAGACGAATTGGAAATAAGTTTTCAGGAGATAGAGACATTCTACTGGTTACTTCGATTGCAGGGACGATCAGCCCTGCTCCCCATTGCAATCGTCAATATGATGGCCAAACTGAAGCAAGTTGGATTTACAGGATGGAAGTTACCTTCTGGGGAAGTGGTAAGATAAACAGTTAATTAATAACTTCTGCAATTTTATTTCTTGGCAAGATATAATAATGACAACGTTATACTTATTAAATTTTATAAAGATATCCTTTGAAGACCTACAAATTGGAAACCTGGAAGTCTCTCCAAGCCACCCATTTATCTACCGTAACATTCAAATGATCGGCACATACCAACACGAAGACAAAGTTTACCCATACCGTTGCAAAGATTACGAATTCGGAATCGGTCCGGTTTTGACCCACTCCATTCTTGTGATAACCCAAGAGTCTGGAAAGATGTACGTTGTGGACCCGACATCAATGCAATTTAAAATGAAGGGCCCCCATTCTACCTTGATAATGCATGGAGAATGGGATGAGTATGAAAAACTCTTTCCAGGTAAAATCGTCCGTAAATCTTTTGATAACTGGGAAGAAGTGTTCAAGCAGCAATTGTATTCTGGTAACAATCCAATGGGTCTCATTCAAATGGTTGAAGATCGAGTTCTTCGTAATATTGATCGTAAAAGTTGTGATCGGTGTGGGGAGTATGACGGAACTCGAAATGAAACACCTATACCTGCAATGTTTTACCGACCCAACATTACTAAACTTCGTTGCTGTCCAAGGTGCAAAAAGGGAAATTATTGTGACGACATTTGTCAGGAATTGGACGGGCTAAATCATAACAATGAGTGTCTTCCATTTGAGATCCCTTTGTAGCTGTAACTCTGGATTGTATCAATTATTTATTTGAAGAAAGTTAGCCATTCGACAAATGTTCTTAGTTTTACGCTCTTTATACTATAATCTTAAGTCGTCCAATTTCGAAAACTTTCAAAAATGTTTCCAATTATTTATAGTCTTAATATATACTAATAATTTTGATTACGATTTTTATTTTGTAATCCTACTTCTTGGACATGTTATTTAACCACATCAATTGATCAACTTGTTACAGGTTATAGATAAATGTTTATTTCTAAAGTTCACACATAACTTTCAGTGTTAGTTTTTAATTTAATTTATTTTATTCTCATTCTGATGCAGTACTTACCGTTCGACTACTTTCTGTCACTGCAGTCAACAGTTGATTGTCAATGTAGTTAATGAAATAAATTCAACACAAACGATAACGTTAAGTCATTTTTTTTACTAACTAACTCTTGGAACTTAGAACTTATGTACAAAAATACAAATTAATGAGTTGTTTTTTTAATACAAGGCAATATTCATTTCGTTTTCGTATTCAATCATTCCTAAAAACTTCTGGTAGAGTATTCCCAATCCGAGATGTTCGAATTAGGTACATACTCAACGTTACATCAAACTTATTGGTGCTAACATTTCTTTCACATTTTTACGAGCTTGGTTGTTTTACGGCTTTAGATGATGGTTCGTGCAAGCAGAGTTTTGCCCATGAAGTTGACCATTCAACAGGAGGAACACGGAATTTCAACTCTGCAGTAAAATTTAAAGATAATTTAGTTCAACTACCTATGAATGCATTTACAATTCAACAATAATTCAGTCTTCCTTACCCAAAACTTCCTCGGTTAAAAACGACGACCATATTTCTTGAATAGCTTTATTAGATTCTGCTAACAAGGTTTCAAACGTTCTACCCAAGTTGATTGCTAGATCATTCAACTCCAGAACCCAAAGAGACTCTACTAAATGACTTGTATCAGGTTTGATTTTAACTTGAATTTGCTCAAAAAGTCTCCATAAGTGAGCTGTAATTCCGAGATCTTCGAAAGTCGAACCTTCTTTCATTGAGTAAAGTTTTCGCTCCATCTTTCTCTTCGTTTTACCCGACCGATACGTTTTGCTATAGATATTAAGATCAAACATCAGCAAGCAAGATTCAAACGAGAAAGATAATGCACATATTCGCAAAAAAACTTACCCAGAAGAAACAGTGCTACTTCTTAATGATCCAGTAGATACACTGTCAGTGTCAGAAAATGTATCGCCATCCCCGTATTCACCTGGATCAGCCAATCGTCGGAGTTTTATTGCTTTTACTACTCTCAGTCTTTCCAGTTTCTGTATGACATCGATTTTCAAAGATTCTAAGAATTCCTGTCTCTCATTTGCTGCTTCTATGATTTTTGGACACAGGGTTTCTACCAAGAAATTGTCAGAAAGAGTAGGAATCTTTTGTGCTAACGATTTTGCCCTCAGCCATTGTCGATCCCGAATCCAATATCCAATTGCTCTTTGAATGTCTTGTAAATAAATTTCACACACACGAGCTGCATCTGAATATTCCTGTAAATTGTAAAAACAAGAAATTTATTAATTCAAACATATCCGGTATTAGTGGTATGGTATTAACATTAAATTATAACTTAGGTAATAACATCGACGAACGACTTGGTTTACCTGTTTGTCTTCTAAAATTTCTAAAATTCGTCCACATAAGGTCTCTATTTCTAATTGTTCCGCTTTTTGACTGTACAATATTTCCAAAGCTGTTTCCCAAGATCCACTTCTCACCGCACAGTCAACCGCTTTCTCGAACTGCTTTCCTCCTCGAAAGAAGATACAGGCTTCTTGTAATTTTCCATGCTCTTCTAAGTACCGACCATAAGCAGCTTTAGATTCGTTCAACAGAGTAGAAAGATCTTCATGGGACCGACTCATATCTTTAGATTGCTTTGTCAAAGTTATCTTAATGAATTCTAGTGCATCCGTGAAAAGTCGATGTCTTTCAATGTATTTTAAAATTTCATCGTGCTGCACTGTCTGATCTAATATCAAGTTGACAACTGCTTTGGAATACCTCCGAAGTTTGTCATCGATTTTGAATAAACGCTTGCCTTCGGGTAGGGACTGAAATCCATCAAGAATGGGCAGATATTCTTTCGGATCTTTTCCGAGACAATCCGCTACCAAAGATGCGAGACTAAGATCGTAGGTTCCAATTGCTGTATCAAATAAGATATCTGGATTTTCGCAATAATAGCTGTAACAAAAACAAGAAAAAAACATTTTATCACTTAACCATTTTCAAAGCTGAAATTTTACTAGTAAACTAGTAACTTAAAAGGTTTCCGATAAGAGAAATGTTTCCAGATTTTCTTTGCTTACCTGAGAAAATTTACATGATGCTTGACAATATTTCGGTTTTCTTTACGTTGTCCAACTATTAACTGGGACCGTAAGGCTTCTTCTAGGAAACCCAATTTAGCTAGCGACGCTAGGTATGCCTCCTCAATGTTTGGAAGTCGTACGTTCTCACTCTCACTCATGACAACCTTCTCGAGGAGCTCCTTTATTATTCTAATACAATCTAGGTAATCTTCATCCAAGTCAGTCACAAGGAGAACAAGGCTATGTGAATCTTTCACTTGGTCAACCATAAGCCGAAGAGATGTTTCAAGAGACATTTCCGGATCTTCGTTGGCTAAATCCTTCATTTCGTCCATCAAGACTTTATAGTCCACCCTATGTCTTCGCAAGGCGATCATAATTTTCTCATAGCGGGTGTCATTTTCCTTCTCTCTCAAAATGACTCTTAGTGTAGAAATTAGCAGAGGTCTAGGGAAGATCGTTTCTAAATTGCCTCGTGGAATAATTTGGAGCACCAGCGATGGCTCAAGCATTTGATTCAGACAACAAGAAACTATGCATGATCCTTTTTCAATTTTTCTTGAGTATCTACTATGAGAGGAAACTATCTGCTCAGATTCTTTAGCAACAAAGTTCTGGTTCAAAATTTCTATGAGATAATCTTTGCTCAAAATTTCCAAGCTTCCTTGTGTGGTTGTCAGAAGTAAATTTTCACCAAAGGTAGACATCGAAGTACAATCAACGGCAATCTTCAACGGATCAGAATGAGGGTATTTGGACCAGCCAACGAACAATTTTTTAGACTGTTGATTTAAACCGAAGAGCAGTAAGTTTCTCTCATCAGATAACCCGATAAAAGCAATATTTGCACAAGTCTCTTGAATCTTGCAAACTAGTATCGTTTCCTCAGTTTTTACATTCACAAGAAACACTTTTTGGGATAAGCTTTCTACTAACAGCCAATCCGACTCATTGGATCCATCATTAAAATGTTCAATACGACATGCTTGGTTCGCAGGATTTGCAATAGTGTTTCTAGGAAGCAATGTTTTTTCATCAGAAGATTCAATACCGAATTCAGGCAAATCAAAAACTACTATTGCGCCACTGAAAGTACAGCAGAGTGTAGATTTATTGGGCCAAATCCAATGGTCAACTTGCTTCACCAATTCCATATCTGGACACTGGTAAGTTTTTACAACAGCCAAAGATGTCTTCTCATTTTTCAGAAAAATCATCTGCCCTAAGTCAGTTACACACAGCAGTCCATCCCAATGATTACTTACTACTACTGTTACTATGTCCCCACGTACTTTCGCCTATTAAAGAAAGGAAGTTTTTAAAATGATGCTGTGAATTATATTTGGAAATGTCACAAAACGAAATGTGTAGAACTTAAACATATTTTGCAAGTTACCTGTAAAAATCCATATGGAGGTGGAGCACAGTTATCTCGAAATGGTGTGCAATATACATTTCCCCCGTTCCAAGATGCTGTAAGTGCTGATCCACCAGATAATCCACACACATATTCGAAGCTTAAGTCATAGACTTCGTAAAATCCATTTTGAAATACCATGTGAATCCTAAATGGTACAAAATTAACTGTAACAGGTTATCAAATGAAATATAGAAAATTAATCACAAGTTCAAATTAATGAAAACCATAAAATACAATAAATTACCTGTATGGTAACTCCATGTCCCATTCAACAAAACTGACATCATTTTTATTTTCATCATTATTACTTCTTAAAATCTTTTTCCTCATCCATAAGTAATTATTCCTCGTCCAGAGTTCAACTGAATTTTTCAATCGCAATGCTAACACATCAGAGGAAGAATTCCACAGGAAATCCAGCACGTCTTGCTTTTCCTCATCTTGCCTGCCATCATATGGAGAAAAATCGGCTCTTTTCAGACCGTTAAGTTCGAAGAACATTACTACGTTACCGCGAGGAGATTTCCCAAAAGCAGCTATAAGCCCTCCTGAGGGTTGCCAACTCAGTGATTTATTTGAAAGAGGGTTACAGTCTTCAGTAGAAGAGTACAATGCTCCATTCTCGTCGTACACTTGGATTTGCCAGGTCGTCTCTGCAAATTAATATTAAATAATTATAGACGTGATCTGAATAGATAATAGTAAATATATTACTTTCATAAAATGTCAATACTACATATAGGTAAGTAAGTGATCTTTATCATCAACATTAATCTGTCCAATATCTTTCCACCCCAGAAAATTATGCATTGAAACTAGCCAGGAGGATATTGATATCAGAAATTAATTTACCAACATTTTCGGGAGCCAAATTTATGACATAAAATAGCCCTTGAACAGGATGTTGGTCGTGTACTCTGTACGTGTATCCTTTAATAAAATATACCTATTTAAAATGATGAAACTTACTGTCCGCGGTCGATGTATTCACAGCGAAGTACCTGCTGTCTAACCTCCATGCTATGGACGCATCCACATTTATCGGGTCGACTTCTTCCGAAAGGGCCTGCTGAGACAGACATTCTAAGTCGGGCAATGTCAACAATAGGAGCGAATTTTTAAGAGTCACAATTGCTACGAGTCTGGAATCAGGAGACACAGAAAACCTCGCGATTCCCTGTTCCGACTTGAATAATTCTTGAACCTGAAATATTTGAATGAAATCTATAAAAATTATGATTTGGAATTGGATGATTGAACACCTTTTCACCTCTAACCTCAGAACAAATTCTGAACGTAGAGTTGTACAATATCTTTCCACCCCAAAAAATTATGCTTCAAAATTAGCCAGGAGGATATTGATATCAGAAATTAATTTACCAACAATTTTCGGGAGCCAAATTTATGACATAAACCAGCCCTTGAACAGGATGTTGGCCTATTCGATAATTATAATTATATACCGAATAACATTTTAACATTTAAGAAAATTATTGATTGATCCATCTGATAATCTGATTGATGGTCGTTTAAAAACTAATCAATTCGACCCCCGTCTTATCATCAATCAACAACAAAAATTGTGCTTGTATATCATTATTCTTAAATTCTTACCTCAGTATTAACGCCAACATAGGCCTGAAGGAACCCACCAGTCCTCGTGGCCAAAAACAAGCACCCAGTCGTTGCAATGAACTCCATTTGAAACACGTCCTCAAGAATAGCATCTTGACATATGACCTGCTCAACTCCATTTCCTTCTGTTTCTACTTTAAATAATTTTGGAATGCCTTCAGTTCCCTTGTCACAAATATAGAGGTGACTTAAATCTCCACAGCAGATTACGGATGCCTCCGTTCCACTCGACGCATGGCCTCGCTTTCTGATTACCTTTAAATTCCTCATCCTATTAACCCTTTCCTAACCTTAAAAACACACTCCCTTTACAACAAGCTTATTCAGTTATCTTATCAATCCTCAACTTGTACTTCTTGTACTAGATTCGAATATTTTATCCATTCGATATCTTAAGGGAAAATATAAAATGGCAGAAGCCCACACGCTTCAAGCACGCCGACTTTAGTTTGAAAATGATTTTCAAATCTCGCGCTCAATCCAAAATCCAATGAGCATAAATTGCATGAAAACCCCAAGTAGAAAGGAAAGATTTTCACTTTTACTTTTCACTCGGAGAAAAGCAGTTTTAACGCTCAAAAACAACTTGCTGTTCAAATTAATAGATTTTCTTTGGCAATTTTGAACGTTTTTCCTAAATTAAAAAATATTGGATTTCCGTTTTTGTTTTGTTTTGTATGACACGAGACGGTTTTCGGAAATTCAAAATCATGGCATCTGCTGACCGAGAAGAAGGATCAGTTGGACGTAACACGGGGGTCAATTCAGAACGAGATCAAGGCGTTGAGGGTCAAGGACAGGGTTTGATGAATAATTCAACGAACCAAGACCGCTATGAAGGAGTTGGGGAGGAAAATCCTGCAGCTGCACGCAGTTACAAGGAAATGCTGGAGATTTTGAAGCATCTGAATAAGTCTTGTGATTCGATGACTGAACAGATTTGCGGCTTAAATTGTAGGGTGAATTATTGTTATTACTGATATCACACTTGTTGGAATAAAAATGGAAGGTAAAAATGCTAGAGAAATTGTATTCAAACATGGACTTGTTGATTTTAGTGAAATATTCAGATGTAATAACGAAAGCTGCGATACTGATTGACCCTGAGGTGGCTAAAATTCTACATGGAGACGAGGACCAACATCGAGAAATACTATCTACCAGTCAACAAATTAATAAAATTTCGTCGGAAGAACTGGAAATGAAATACGATGAACTTTCCAATGTTTTGGATAAGCGTTTGCAGCAACGAGAGCACAACCACAACCATTCAGAGCCATCCGAGATGGAAGATTTGAGTCACAACCAGGCGCAAATATTGAAGGGTTAATACGTTTAATTATATTATTATTTATTTGATACAATTTATCTTCTTTCTCTGAGACAAATGTTCATTGTCATGTCTGTTACTAAAAAGCCCAGTGGTTAATGTTAATGTTTCAACGGTTTATTTTTAATTCGATTCGTTAAGCCCTGTCCATTTATGAACATCTAGTTGGAATTGGAAACGCTTTTTTGGGCTATGATATATTAATAAAGTAAGAGAAACTTGCACTATCGTTAATATATCCATGAACATCTAGCCATGTGCAATAACTTAAATAAGAGAAAAAATATGGTTGAAACATAGTGACATTTGAAAATTGAAGTTGTGGAAGTGAAGTTAGATTAAAATTACGGTATCTTCATAGGATTGCGAAATGCTAGTCTTGTCATTTGGCATTCAAGAACTCATCCAGGAGAGTCCGATTCCCGAACTTTTATCATTAGAGTTTCCATTAATAATTGTATCACATGCTTTGTATTCCTTCGAGAAACGTATGAAGTTGGCATCACTTGAGTACAAATCACCGTCATAAACTTTGGCCTTACTATTTTGCACATCGACTTCCGTTTTCTTTAAAAATTGCTCATGTGATTTCATATAAAGCTCAGCCGCAGCTTTGTTAGGAGCAGTAGCTTTGTCGACGCCTTCCAGTTTGTAGAATATCTTTCTAGCACACTTCAATAGCTGCCAGATATGATTGTTTGATCTGCTAAACGTCCGATAGTACCTTTTCAAATCGAAAGTTCCACGGGAAGAGTGAATTAAAGGGTGGTGTTTCGGATGGGCTCCGGTGAACTGAATTGTCTGAAATAAAATGCTTAATTTGTTTACCGCAGTTATGCCATAAGGGTTTAATTACACCTTAGTCTAGCAGATTAGCATAGTCTTCAGAAGCCGATAGAGTTTACATAAATTGTTCGTTTACAGGTAAATTATTGTGACCAGCATCAGGAAAGTTATCAGGAAATTTCATGATAAATCGGAAAACTCCTCCTTGCCAGGGCCCTCCATGAACGAATAGCACGGCAAACCATACTAACAATTAAATACAATTATAAGATCAATTAAAAAAAACATTTTATGTTTTAAAAGTATTGATCTTACGAAAGGGTGACTGGGCAGAGGGGATAGCATACAATCCACTTAGTTTACTGGGTTGATTGCACTGAACTGTACTTAAGAGGCAGCTGCAATTTAATAAATTATCAATTTTTACCAGCCGTTCTAAACAACTAATCCCAAAAACCCATCATCTCATCTCATCATCACTTTTATTTTACAATCATACATTTTAGGTTCACTACCAAACATTAAACAATAAATCATAATTCAAAAACCTATAATAAAAACCACATAAGTAATTGAGCATTAAATACTGGATCACTACCATTGAATTACATACTAATTTCGATTTCAAATCCACCAATTTTCAATTCTAAATTCCCGTTTCTAGAACATGGAAATGAAATGCCCAACTTGAAATGAACTTACTACTCAGCAGTGAAGTATGACTCTTGGAACAAGGGCCTTACAAGCTCCCTTAGCTTCTGTCGCTGTTTCCCTTGGTTACTCCCCCCGTCCCCTTGTTGCTGGGAGTGTTGTGAGGAGCCACTGTCTCCATGGCTACCAAAGCCAAAGCCCCCGTTCGTTGTCATATTACAATTTTAAAGCTGAAAGCTAACGTAGCTACTTTTAAATGGGAAAGACATTACTACGCACCACGTCCTACTTATGACACCACTGTCTAAATTAAAGTGATACTAAATACTTGATAACCTTGTCTCGCCCCTTTGGTAAATAAAGTTAAATATCTAGCATTTTAAACTTCTCATCCCAACCGCCAGAAACAAGTGGTATTAGATATTATTATTATGTTCTCAACATTTGTTTCCTCCTCTACTAACTTCCTATGTCAACCCGTGGGGGTCTTTTGAGACTCTTATTGACTTGTCAATTCAACAACAACTCAACTTCAAACTACAAAATTATGATAAAAGCTTCGTTTATTTAACAGTCTTTACAATATTTCAAAGATTAGTACCCGTATGCTCTTGATTAAGGGTGGATGAATCATTTTTAACCCTCAGACAGTCTGAGTTGGAGATGTGACCCTGTTGAGATTTTTTGACTTTTTGGTTGAAGTTGTTATTTTAAAAGTTAGACCTTCAAAAATAATTTGCTTTTGATAATTAAAATTGGACTTGATTCTCATTTGTAGTTCCAAGTCATAGTCATAGAATTAATCCAATCCTTCTGCACCGTTTATCCATAGAGGTTTATCTAATTCTAGAGCATTGAACTAGTTCTAGAGTACATAAGTTGAGAGAGAAAAGTGAATGCAATGGATCCGAATAAATTGTGTGTTTCAGCAGATAGAGATGGAGCTCTTAGAGGTTGCTCAGCATTTCGCTATCGACAGCAAGTCTGCTCAACTTTCACATTACACCTTGCTATTCCACTTTCTCTCAAGTTAATTCACAACACTATGCTAACTTTCATGTTTTTACAACTAAGACATTACACATTACACATTTATTATTTTAGTTTTCAAGCTTGTTTTTGGTACGGAGAACTCATAGAAGATTGTAAAAATCTAAAGCTCTCGAAATATATATATTTTTATTGTCCATTAGTAATTTAATGCTCGATGTTGAAAAATGTCAGAGATTCAGATTCAAAAACAGGCTATACGAAGACTTCCAAGTTTGAACAAATATATATATTAAAAGTTAAGACAGCAAATGGAATATGGATGTATAGCATCATCGATGAGAAGGCAAACTGTTCAACGATTGTTTATTTTGAATTGTACCAATAGAGTCGTCACTCCACTCGCCACTTCAGGGCACGAGAGCTCAATTTTAACATTCAACCCTCAAATACTCCGGATGTCTGGAATAAAAATAACAATTGATATTCAGATGCAGATTTAATAATGAGCTTATTATTTTTAAGTCTAAACCTTCCAGCACTATTAAAAAGCATAATTTGTGGATTCGTGGCTCAAGATACTAGGCAGAGGATCAAAAATCTCACCAACTTTTCTATGAAGAACCCAGTGCGACAGAATTTTCTAAGAATTAACGAATTAACAAAGAATGAAGTTCGTACTTAAAATAAAAAAATAAAAATCATGCAATTTAAAAAATAATTAAAATGACAAGAACGAAGTACATAGAATTGTTGGTATTCCAAATTAATCTGACGAAAAATGTTGTAAAGAGGATAATACATTTTATTTTAAGGTAGTCGGGGATAGTGCCATTAGTGCCGTGTGGCGGTGTGATTTTATGTGCTGCATGAATGCCAGAGAAAGCAGTGTGACTTCATCTCCTTTCAGCCTATATATGAACCATCAACCTTATAGAGGTGTTTACTGAAGGAAATCTCTGAGCAAATTTGCACTTTCAATATTTGCAAAAAAGCCTGTTGAACTTCTAATGTCTCAGTTGTAAATATTTGCAGTCTTTTGAGTAATAATTTGATTCCCTCTTTGCCTTTCATCAACTTTACTTCTAACCTTTTCCAAGTGTATTAAATCCCTTATTGTGTGTGCAGTCTAGGTATCATAACATTCATAATATGCCAAGTAGGTAGAGTAAATATTATGGAGACGAAAGTTACAAAACCGGAAGCAATAAACGTGGGAAAGCAATAATTCCCCCAATTCAATTTTTTACAAGGGCCTCTTCAATAATTCAATCACATGTTGGAGTTCCTGGTTGTTTAAAAAATGTTACACTCTGCTTTCCCTTATGGCGATCTGAATGTATCAATTTCGCCTGGATCCCACCAGCCCTAATCCTTCAGATTAATAATAAAAGGGTTGTTTCTCGTGGTGGATCCATCCGATCTAGAGATACATGGTCAAATATATTTATATGTGATGATCGAGCATCAAGATTGCATGGCAAGTTCAATGTATAAAAACCGTGTGAAACCGTTACATTCAGAATGGGACTTTAATTACCCTATCGGATCCTCAGTCCTTAGGGTTACGTGCAATAAAACCCGATCCGGGTATTTATAGCGAAGGACCTTCCTCTCTGCTTCTGTTACCCACATGAGAGAGGCATGCGAACAGCGATATCAAATCTGACGTGATGCCACTGTCATGAGAAGTTTACATGGTTATCTTTGATCTTGAAGGATTTTATGGTAATTTCATGTTCATCATCGCTTCCAGCTAAATTTGGGCTGTGGTCGAGGCTCATACAGGCACATTTTAATCGAGTGGCTACTTCACCATTCATTCATACTGGCAGAATGTCTCTCGTACTACCGAAGGGAATGCCTCGTGGGTTTCTATTTTAGTAAATTCAAGCCTTAAGGGCTCATCCCCTGTGGCCACTTTAGTGTCATTCTCATCTATTGCTTACTTCTTTTTATCTTGTTAGTTTTGTCGTACTGTGGTCTATTCATTAGACATTGGGTTTTTTCGACTGTGACTTACTTACTGGTTCCAGAATTAGTTATACTCAAGTCAAGTAGAAGAAGCTTTTTACTCAATCTTGGTAAGGATGGGTTTAGGCTTCCGAAAAGGAGACCCCCCACATAAATCTTATACATCTTTTAAAAGATTTATTGACAAAATTTTACCGTAAACCTTTAACTTTTAAAGTCTTTTAAAGCTTATATGGGGTATTATAAGTTATATTGTAATAACAAAAATCTAGATATTTGTATTAATTGAATGAATAATTTCGCATTTCGTTCAATTATCTTGTTGTACTGTCCGTCTAAACCTCCACCCCTTCATGGTCTAAAAGTGTATCATTTGGCCAACTGCCAAAGTGCCAACACTCGATTCCAGATTTCTAAGACAATCTTGACCCTATTTAAAATCTTGAAAGAGAATACCAATCGGATTCCAAATTCAAAGTCCAACGGGTGACGGGTATGGTTGATGAAAGTGTGGTATGAAAGACGCTTGACTCATTATTCAATTCCATGTCCGTGGCATGGCATGAGTTTGAGGAGACAAGTGCCTTTCGTGAAAAACACTTGTGATTTGGTTTATGCTTTGTCATCTAATGGAAAAGGCGTATCACTTATCTTTTTCTACGCCACTTGGTTATATCTTCCTGGTCTTCTTGGAGACCTAAGAGTATATTCCACCTTTTGAATCCTATAAACGAGATCTTAAGTAAATTTCAGATGTTTGGGTTTTTTATTCTTCTTTCTGGGAGGTCTATCGTACTACGTAATGATCCGTAGACAAATTAAATTATCTTACTGAAGAGGGAAAATAAAAAGTTTTTAGTTTTTACCATCGTAAAAATCAATTAGCACCAAGTACTAAAGTTGATAGATGTGTGCAAAATTCAAAATCAATAAGTACCTCACACTGCATCGCTTGCCTTACATTAGCATGCTTGATTTCCAGGAAACTCAACTAAATTGTGTTTGTCAAGTTGTCATATTTTTCTCTGGCCTTGCAATTGAACGGTTTGAAGGGAGTTTAGGAGAAGCGTTGGAATTTTTTTAGCGTAATTTTTCAAGAGCTTCGCAGAAACTATCATAATGATTAAATCAACTTATTTAACTTGGATCTCTTATTGAATTAGGTCACTGTTAGCTAATCATTACCTCCAACTCATTTAATTATTGGAGTACATAAATTGATTTATAGTTGGACTTGAGGTACATTTTGTGGAAATGGAAGTAACGAATATAATTTTGCATTAATGATGTGATTTTGGTTTTGTAAATACAAGTACATAGCATTGAACTACAGGGTTCATAGAGAATAATATAAAGTATCTACCGTGTTATATAGTACAATTATAGTTCCAGGAATGTTTCTAGTTTAGTCAATGCCGTATAATTACATGCAGTGTATCAAATTATTTAATGTTTGTTGACTTAACATCATTCGATATCTAGCTTTAATATTAGCTATCTTCAGCTGAAATTATTAAGGCTCTGCGATTCCTCTGAAAAACGATAAGTATCTCAGGAAATTGGAAATAGACCGTGAACTGAAAGCCAAAAGTGATAAGTCTGATTTAAAAGAAGCCTTGGGAAGTTGAACACTATAGCATGGAAGGAGTTTATAATAAATTGCATTATTTCAAGTGCCCCTGGAAAATAAGCATTTTCATCTGAAAATGTATTATTCTAAATCTTTATTCAATTAATACTTTCTACTTGGGGTGGATATTGATTATTTTGTCATGTTTTCGAATGATTGAAGAATAGCACTTAGAAAGTTTCCAATTAACAAAAAAAAATTGTCAGCTCAGCTGCTCGTCCTCCTGTCCCGAACTGTTTACCTTAGCAAGTATTTTCGTTTAGAATGCTTTCAAATATCAAAATTGAGCTACATAGACTCACGAAACATTATGCAGTTACATTGGGCCAAAGTCCATAATGCCGACCTTCTTGCCTTCTATCCTAAGAATTAATTTTTTAAGTAATGACGAGAGAGTGATGTTTGAACAAATTTTGGTCGGCAGGATGAGAAAAAAGGTTGACAATGTCTAAATTAATTAGCGAATGATGTCTTCTTCGGAAACCTGAAAGGTAGGCACACAAAAGCAAGATCTATCACAAAGGTAGTTTGTACCCTATGTATATTTCCATGACTGTTAAAGATGGATGAGTTATATTAGACGTCTAAGGCTGAATATTTTTTATGTAGTTTGTATGCATTAGCAATTGGATAATTAGTAAAAAAAATACTTGGATAGGAAATTGCTGTTTTATTATTAACCCGTGTTAGTTAATTAATAGTTTAATACTTAAAGCTATTAAATCTCTATCCTCAAAGCAATTAGACATTTTCACGCTTGTAAATTTTTTCAACCTTCGGTGTAGATTTATTAAAATAGAACAAAAAACACACAATGAATTTACATCTGGTAGTTTTCTTTAATTCGTAAGGCTGAATGGAAGGGTATTCCTATTTGGAATCCGATGCCTATCTGTCTTCATCCTATATATCTGCCCTTCTTTTAGTGAGAAGGGGTAGCGAAATGCAAATATTTGACTACTGAACGTATTTGCCAATATTATATTCTTTTCATTACGATGTGGAATATCTGTCAGTTTTCAATCATCATCCCCCTCGTTTACCAAGATTATTGATGTGTGCTCATACCCTTGTTATTAACTGACTTTATTATTTTGAAATTTGAAATACTTTTTTTTTTACTAATGAATCCAAACTGAGAACCATTCTTTTGCCCCAAACTTATACATAATATACTTACTTTTAGGATCATAATAGTATGTGATCTCTATTGATAATAAAAACCAAGTTCAGGTATCATTTCATGTCTGCATGAGTAACACACACTTAATTTCACAATCCCCACACCCTTTCATTCATTTTTGGGGTCCATTTATACAAGCTTTTCCGTGCTTCACACTTAAGGTCTAATCTACCATTTCCTTCCTCAAAACCCATCAAACACTTTATTTTATTTTTAAAGAGATTCCCAAAATCCCTTCATGAGGGAGAAAGGTTTTGCTATAATTAGATGATACGCCTTCATGAAAATATTTAGATTGGATACGATGACGCATACATAGTAAAAATACAATAATTCAAGAGCTCTCTTTTAGTGCAGCCATATAATGAAAATATTGTCTTCTAATTTCGAGAATTTTTTCGTCAAGGTTTTTCTCAATAGCCTTTCAGTATTGTAACTCAGGATGACACATTAAACTTTTATCATTATTGGCTTACAACATTCATTTATCCCCATGTGTCAAACTCTCAAATTGCGATAAAAAGTATGGCTTAGCTATTTCCTTATGCAACTGTATTTATAGTCAGTTTCTACCTTTTGCTAACATTATTTTTATTAGTTACAGTCGTAAACGTAATATTTTATTATTTTTATAAGTTACGACCTTCATAAATTGCTACATCTACTTCCCTTTGTACTAAATAATCAATTGGAAATAATGAAGTCCTGGTTTACATTAGCAAATGTGTCAATGTTGAATTTGTTTCAATAAAGTAAACTCAGTGTGTCCCAGTATTTTTTTTCTTCGATGTTTCAATGTGGCGATGCTTCATATAATTCTTAATCGTTAATAGTACATGTTATGTCCATAAAATTATAAGAAATACTATTGGGAAAAATTTCTTCATTTGAATTCATTGCGTTGGTTAGTAATGGTTAAGATTTAAAATTACCAATATGCGTTGCATAATCATATTGAAAATTGATTGAAAATCGGAATTGAAACAAGTCTTATGGTATAGTTTCTATTAAAAAATATTTAAAATTTGTCATTAAGTTTTATTATTGGTTAAATGATTTATAATTCCAACCAGTTATGCTTAAACAAGTATTATAACACCCCTTACACGTAATTTCTGAATCTACAAATACGTCAAACTTGACAAAAGTTTAAAACTTCCTAATAAAACAACCCATTCATTTACTATGCACAAAACTACAAAGCAATAACAAATATCTACCTATAAATCGATGCAGAGTAAAATACAAATTCACTATTATACAATGAAAATAAGAGCAACACGACTTATACAGACTGATTGTAAATTGAACACCGTGCACACACACTTTCGGCCAATTTTACAAACAACTCCTCATTGTCATTACAATGATGAGCTCGAATGACGAAACAGAAAATAAAACAAAAAAACCATACGGACAGCCTTTCTCAGCAAACCTGCAAACCACAAAGATAATAATGGATTAATGCCATGAGAAGAGGATTCACCCCTGGCACGTGCCAACTGGAGCTCACGGACACAATGAATGGACCATGATAAGCTTCAAATAGAGGACAAGTTTGATATCAGAAAAATAATAAAATCCACACGGAACGCACATGCCTAGCTTTATTATTTTACCCGATGATTATATTTTCCACTTGTTTTGTTACAGTAACAATCGAGAACAAAAAATATCATATCCGGTCTCTGGAACGATAGCCAAGTTCTTTTTAATAAATTCACGCTTATTCCCGAATCGATGGCCTTTGATCCGGGAGATAGATTCACCCTTGGCGTCACCTCTCCCATCACTCCGTCACGTCAAATTACTCCATCTACTCAATTCACACTACCCGTTATACCTGCAACCATGCATAAAAAAAGCCGGGTGAAAAAAACTAGAGAATAATGTTATAATTGCATAAGCCATACGAGGAGAGCTTTATCGGCTCTTTTATTATCCCTAATTGTGAGGGATTTTCATTTTCCTAACAATGCCTCACTTTGTTTGACCCTGTCTGTGAGTTACCTCATGTGAAATTCGCTTTCTCTTTTTGATAAAATGAATTATCATACCAGGCGAGGGATGAGGGCTAGGGTGTTGAGGCCGGAGATCATCCCCTAGTTGATGTGAACTATTATTCTATGTATTATACAGGGAGTTGCTGGGGAGTAGGGCTGAGAAATACAAATAGAAGGGAGTATTGAGAGTAATAAGGGCTTATGTCATATTACCAAGGGATGAACGATAGAATGGCCAAGCGTGCGTTGGAACAATAAGGGCAATCGTCTACAATTAATACCGTACCAATTTATTTGTAAAATCCTCACTAGATTATCCGTCAAAACAAATCCAGGCTTTTCTGATTCCTAACTTGCAATTTTATTTTTACTGTATTCTTTGTCGTCTTGTGTTTGTAGTTGGATTAAAATTGGGTTGGAGAGAATTGAAATTACAAATTGCTATAGATTGGAAGGGTTCAAATTGAAATCTCAACTTTCGATCTGATTAATAAAGATATTTTATTTATGTGTATTTTAAACCGCTTTTTCTCTGCAATTTATTTATGGGACTAGGGAATACATCTAGGGAAATTTTCAAGCTGAACTAACAAAATCAGGTTCTTACCAAGATCACAAAAGAGGAAAACCGAATCAATGCAAATTAAATCTGGTATTCCACAAAAATATTTGAAAAGCTGTGCTGAAAAACAAAATACTAATACTACATGTAGCACATATGATACTTAAATCCAGAATTTTATAAATGAGTATCACTAAAGTAAAGCCAAAAGAAAGGTATGGATATATCAGCTTATATTCTGCTACAGTATCTCCAGTAACTTACATCACCTGTCTCTTAAGTAAATACCACAACATACATGTGTCCCAAAATTGCATCGCAAAACCATTTCCAGTTTATTCTGAAAAATTGAACAGATCACGAAACAAGCCTAACAAATGATATGACTCCCTCATGTTTCTATAAATACAATATGGTTGGAAGTTGAGAGTGGAAAATCCTCCATTTTCTGTGCCCTGATCCTCAATCAATTTTATTGCTTGGGACAGGAGACATATTGAAGTTAGGAAGTAGGGAATTGATGCAAGACGCATCTTCCCTCCTTTGAAGTATGAGGTCTTCCAACTTACATCCTCTTTCCAATGCTTCCATCCAACCACCATTTTATTACTTGAAAATCCCCAGTGGAATTCAATCCTCTCTAAATTGATAGAAAGGAGAATCGGTTGGTTGGGTGGCTGGGTTCTTCTGTGTTCCGGGGAACCAAATTCTACTCTGTATGCTTTGACTCAAGTGAAAGATGAAAGTAGAAATCAAACTTGGTTGGAGGAGAAATAGAAATCGGTACAAGGGTCTCGGTTTGAAGAAATAACATTTCGGCCATGGATACCAAGTACATCTCCCTTGTTCAATATTCTAGTACGTCGTGGGTCTAATGCAATACTTCAACTTCCTCCTAGTTCACAATCCCATAGTTGTCCCCATTGTAAAGTAAATGCAGAAAGGAAAGCAAAGGATCTCATCTCATCTATTCCTAGTCAGCTACCCTCCATGACTACCGTTCCTGTTCGTCCTCTGGTCTTTTTGTGATGGCATAGCAGCATGGAAAGCTGGCTTGGTTCGATGATAGATGTTCATGCATTTGCGTTTCGTCAGAATATAAAAGAGACAAAGCAGATAGGGGATAGGGAAACCCATTCGTTATTCCTACAAGTCTACATAGGTAATCCAAGTCTGGGACTGTTATATCATCTTGATATATAAAATCACATCGTTTAAATGAAACTTTTTTTGCATCAACTAGCACACGACGAGACGAGAGAGTCAGAGCCAGTTAGGAATGAGTAGTAGAAAGGCTTTCATTTCAAGACTTGTGTAAACAAACCAGAAAATCGTTTCCACGTTCACGTCTATCCAAAAACTTTTCCTCCGGTAGTATAGGAAACAGAACTTTGTGAGGAAAAATTTATTTCGAATTAAAGTGAACCGAACAGTTTTTCTGGCATAGTCAGAAATATGTATTTAGATTTTTTAATTCCTTGTCACCTAGTTTCAATTTAAAAAATCTTAAGCGTGAAATATTTTGTTTCATTTAAAAAAATAAAAGCATCTCAAATTCCCATTAATTTTTGCTAATGAACGTTAAGCCTTTACCCTAACTTCGGTAAATTGACAGCATGTCTAATAATGTAACTAATTTATTTGTACAAACTAAAGTTTCAAAGCATTTTAACAACATCCAAGTTAAATGACATTATAACATTAAACGCACGCGTAGTCTGTTTACATTGCATTGTTGGATGGGAAAATATGTTTATTTTATTCTGTAGTATGGTCCATATTCTCAAACCATATCTGAGCCCATTATTGACTTCTTATGAATGTTCATAAATTTCCAGGGGATAAAGAAATGTTGAAACGAACTTAAGAAAAGAAGAGGAATTCAATTCATAAAAATCTTCTTCAGTCATTCTTTGCCAAGACTCTAGCCTAGGGTTCCAGGTATGGCTTTTGACTGTGTGAGAAAAATGTTGACTCTTGCCTCGGCCAACAAATAAAGGATAACTTGTGAAAGAAAAATGCCAAGAATGAATTTAAAGGTTTAAAGCCACCAGCAGAGGTTTTCAAGTTTTAAACACTCTCCTGCTACCAACAATCACACAATACAAATTATGCGACCAGTGCCGTATGTTTACTTTGCATAAATTACCTATGAATTAGCGAACAAGTCCGTCCTGGGCATTTGATACTTAAGGGATCATTCTATCTGTATTCATTCAATCGGTATACCCCTGCAGCCCTTAGCCATACACAACAACATAAGTAATAAAACTTTAAAACGATTCATTTCTTAAAGAATATTAGGGCAAAAACCTCTCAAGATGGTTAGCCAAGTTCTTTATTGAATGAAGAGGAAGGTGGGTAAGAAGAGCTTTGTAAAAATGTACACATCATGGGCTACTGATTTTCTACAGAGGCGAAGGCTTAGCTTAAAGAAGGTAAGATTGATCCCCCCACTCACTCACAGGCATATAATAAATACTCTCATCCATTGTCAATTGTTGCATGTGGGATTGTGGAATGAAATGAGACAGCTGAATCCTATTGAGTCTCAGCTACCAACAATCGACAAATATGTATAATACCGTATGCATTTCAGTTATATGCATGAATGTCTGAATTTGTTAGTAAAAAGAGGCATGTGGATTTTCTAATAATAAATAATACCTTCAATTGAATAATATTCTAATTGGATTACTTTCCCATAGGCAGTCAGTCACCACAGGCCAGAATGGCTAGAGATGAGGACCCAGAGCCCAGAGGATGTATTGACAAATCGAAAAGAGCATGAAGGATCAGAGTGAAGACTCAAGATTCTAATCCAATTCGATTTTTTCTACCCACTATATAAATCTGTGAGCTGAGCTCGGCTCTGCTATTATTGTGATGAAAAGGTTTCTTTAGTACACTTTTCTCAAAAATACTAAATCTTATTCTCAAATGTAAAGGACACTGCTTGAGACTTGTCTTTTTATTGTCATTGATTGTTGTCAACCTTCAATCACAATTGAAATCCCCCTCTGGACATACCACACATTAGTAAACAAGCAAAAAACTTTTTTAAACTAAAAGCAGTGCCGTATTTTAAATTACAGAAACTGAGTTTAATACTAAACATTGTACAGAACGCAGCTTACACTAAAATGCTGACAATTTTGATTTTTGTCGTATTTTTGTGACAAAATTTTTATGCAGAATAAAATGGGTCCTCCTGTTAGTATCATGACACATGACACGACAGCTTGCTAAAGTGGTATGAAGAGGCATATAGCTGGATGTTGACGAGTGGAAAAGCATGCATTTGATAGAAACTATACAAAAGTTGAATTTGAAGGACACTTGTCCAGAAATGATTGTGACGTTTCGGTATATAAGTGTGTAGAGGATTGATATTTTATTTTTATAAAAAAGCCTTATTTAACCACATGAACAGAATGCATGAGTTAATTTCCTGTGTATCTTGATAAGCCCCTTTATTTCATAAAAATCTGCAAAGGAATTATATAGCCCTGAAAATGTCTGAAAGCATTTATCAATTCCAGATAAAATGAATTTGATAGACGTACATATAATCCTTATTCCTAAGAGCATTCAAATTGGATATTGAAGAGACGGTGGTATTTTAAACAGCTTAAGCTTTACTCTCTCGGCCTACTAGTACCAGAATAGTACGAAACTCGTCAATAATGCTCGTAAAAAGTTCTTGAGCATTCTTTATAAAAGAATTGCATTCAATCTGATGAAGAGAGATTCTTGGGATGAGGATGAATTGAATGGCTTGGCTATAGCTCACACACACTCGATGGTATTTCATTGTGTGATGATGAATTATAAGAGGCCACTACTTAATATCTACTCCACTTTTACATTATTCTATTCTCTGTACTGAGCCCAGTTGTAAAAAAATCTATCAAGTAGGTGTCTTGCCTAAAATGGACATTTCCAAGAGGAAAAGTGTGTGGCTGGGCTGGCCTCTTCAACCACCAACAATTCAGCTCTCTTATTGCATTCATTTGAATCCCTTCAGATCTAAGGTATGGAAGAGCCTCAAATACAAAAGCAATTGGATTTATTAATCCTTCTATGCTCAATGGGTTCATGCACCACAGACTTGTAGACTGTTGATACTCGATCGATCCGGTTGGTTTTGGCAACAGAAGTTTAATAGGAATTAAGCATCCGGAAAAAGTCTATTGCGAATTGAGAATTGAAATACAAAAGAAATGCTGCTCATTTTTGGTCTGCTGCTGAAAAGCTTCAAGTTACAAAACTTTAAACCTAAAAAACATTAAATCAAGGGTCAATTTTGGACCGATTTTGATTGCAAACATTGATGACTCACACTGATACTGATACAAGGAAGATGAGATAATAAATACTCTTTCTATTTGCTTGATTTAATCTGATACACGAAAACCAAAATATTTTTCAGCTTTGCCTTTTTCAGAATTGATGCCATCGCCATGTGAAGCCTTGAACGCCCGTGATTTTACAAATCCCACAACAACAGATAGTAAATTCGTAGTACAGTGGTGCACTGGTGGAGTAATAAATAGTAAGTGAGGACATTTGGGTCATGACATATAACATAAACAGATTAACATAACAAGTATTTAGTGCAGTTGAACCAGTCCCATGCTGAGAGAGATGTGTAATCTGGCTCGTTATCTACTGTGTATCTCAATTTAGGAAAACACGTCACATGTATGTACACAGGGCTGTCCCTGCATTGGCTTCACACTATGTACTAGACAATAGTTTGTAAAACTATATCAACCATTCCCGAACGAGCCTTATTCCCTTTACTCACAGCGGCGAGGAAGATCAAAGTTCACACTAGGACACTTTTCCAGTGGTATTTAAAAATGTTTTTGACCATTAGATTTACATGAGTCACCTCATGTGTACTCTAGGAATTTAGTAGTTTCTTGTGGTCACTGTGTGGTACCGCTTTGTTAGAATATATACATGAAAATCAGACTTTTGACAGTTATTATGAAACAGAACAGATCTCATGGAAAGCAGATCGAGAATACTGTTAAGGGACTACTGTGAGTAGACATAAGTTGTAGGTAGCTATATAAAGGCAATAAATTTTAATCTGCGAATTTCAGTCTTCAACGACTTGATAGGCTGTACTGATATTATGTTAAGTTAAAATGTTCAAGCCGACTATCTTAACAATGTTATGTTGATGAATTTGGGTGTTTATAAAGTGCAGAAATGATGCTTCAGTTTGTTTCGTGATTTTGTGTTAAAATTTATCTCAAAGGTACAGCCGGTACAAGCAACCGACGTTCATGTTTTGGGAATGTAATTACATGGGAAGAATGGGAAGATAGACGATTAAATGATTGATGATGACGCTTGGAAATTTATAATATTGGACTCTCAAGTTGGTCCAGAAGCTTAATTCTCGTAATAATTTATTCCAACTTAAATTGTCATTCGACTTTATTTCGTTAAACCTACTATGTTAGTATATGAATTATTTTCTGTGCATTCGTGAAGATGAAACATAAGATTCTATTAATACTTTATTCAGTTACTTGAAAACCTATTCGCAGAAATTATTAGCCGAAAACTGTACTGAAAATAAAGTTGATGATTCCTGGGTGTGGTAGACATTTTTGAGTCTGATGGTGCCGTGCATTTTAGTCATGAAGGCTTTTGCAGATTTCCCTCCTGTTTGCCATTGGTACAAAAAGATTTCATTCGCATCCGTCATTTCGTGGTGATAAATGAAATGGAATGGATTTACTTTGATGAGATTTCAGATGAGATGAAACAGCTTTGGCTTGGTCTTGACGTGTGATTTTGCTGATTCTAATTCTGATGTAGAGGAGATAAAATGCTCGTTGGTGTGAATTTGACAAAGTATGAGCTAAAGTGATGCCATACATTAGCCGTTCTCTCACTCCCATGCAACTCACCAGTCACCACGAAGAGGTAGGTAGTACGGGATGATAATGTGTGTTTCCAACAGCATCACCAGAGAATCATAATCATCGGAGCCAGGAAAGCTTTAGGAAACAAGGGCCGTCAGTCTTGCCTGAAATGGATGGATGAGAGTTCGTGCCCTGTGCAGACCTTTTAGGATTACCCAGGAGGGTCCATTGTCCAGTCCGAAACACTAAACCTCGTCATCATCATGAGAGCCAGACCATCTTAATCTCAACAGTTAGTTATAATGTCCCTGGTACCTCTAAACCATAGCCCTCTAAAACTTACCTAACCCGAGGAGATACGAAATGTTAACTTATCATCTTGTCCTCTTCAATTTGGTCTCACTCATCTCAAAGTCTCAAGTCCAAATCTTTCGGCCTTTCTCTCTCCTCAATTTATTTCCAAGTCTCACAAGAAGAAAAATCCCCAATCATCCAGCTCCAACATGGCCCATGTTATAAGGTTCAATCTTCAGCTTTCTTAATTCTCTTTTTACGTCTTAAATTTATCCTTATTCCCAACCTCTTACAATGAACTCTAGTATACAAGTATTTGAAACAGGGTTTGTCATTTTCTTCATTCCAAATGCAGAGAAACCTAATTGAGTGCAAAGAGGATGTCTCCAAACATCAATATATCTTTTGAGCTTTGTCAAATCCCGATATGAGTGCTTCGCAATGTTGGATTTATTTACCCTTGGCTTCAAGAAAAACAACCAAATTTGTGTTGGTAACTTTAGTTCATGTTTTGTATGACGTCATGCTTTCAGCGAATATTCAATTAGTTCCATATCACAAATGAAATACAGACATGGACACTTCGTATTAATATTGCATTTTACCAGGGGGGCATTTAAGTGACACGTGGGACCCTTAGAATAATTCAGCATCAAAACAAACGAATTGTTAGACACAATAGCTGACAAATTGTCCTCCATCATCGCACCACTACAACCCTTTCATTGTCATGTTTGTAAATTGAAGATGAAAAAGAGAGCAATTATCCTTATGGCTTGTTGGTCTGGTTTTGTCGTCTCTAGTGTCTAAAATACTTTACTCTCGTGCTGATGAATAGGTAATTTCGACAATGAGCCCATAATGTCCATATGGATCAAGAGTGTTCCACTTCAACCCCGTTTATGACTATGTGACTACACAAGTCCTTCCAGGTGTTGTCCACCTCTTCCCATTAACAAACTCGTATAATAATGAGAACTCTGAGTGGGGAAAGGAATTGAAGAGCCATAGCCTCCAAATCGTATGATGTATGAAATGAATTGTGGACAAATGTCAACTTCATTCCGGCTGTATAGGAAAGTAAGGAATATATCGGGCACTAAATCGATCCATGCAATCAGACAGTCAACCAGGAAAATATACACAAAAGTGCAGAGCCGTCGTCATAATCATCATCATCATCATCCTAATGTCAAATGAAATACAAAACCGGGCCAGGTTTCGTCTACCATGTCATGTCAGCCAGGTTTCTTTTTGTGTACATTGAATTAGTGGAAATTAGATCTGTATCGGGGAGGGAGGAGGGCAAGTCAAATAATAATTATGATAATTTTCTATGGATTTTATTAGTCGGTAAGTCACAGGCCCGGTGTGGTCGTTATTCTTTGTTATTCTTTTTTTACATGCCGTATTTATATTATAACCTGTCGTCCTTTCCCATTCCCCCCAATAAGCACAACCATTTCAATTTGTTTCCATTAAATTATTCAATTCATTTATTTATCATTTCTTCAAATCATACTTATCCTAATAACGTAATCATCATAATAAGATTACTTTCAGTAGGTGTAGTGTAATATTTGGCTTACGTGGGATAAACATTCGGGGACTATTAGCATACGACGTGGCTGGTGTTGTTGTTCACGTCAATCGTTGATTTATTTAATTATCGTTTCATAAACTTAGTTGCTACAGCTTCTACTTATGAATTATGTATTAAGCAATCTTTTTAATCAAATCTTGTTATTACATTCCAGTAAATCTTGCACACTCAACATTGTCATCCATGCAATCAACACTATATACCTTACAAGTCATGACTAATTGTAAGTTTACATTAATCCCTATTTTAAACGTACGTATTCACAGTAATTCGTTCATTAGTCAGTTCAATGGAATCAACTCAAAACAAAACATAGCTTAATCTTTAACATTGCACATTTCATTCAACACCAATCGCTCTTTTAATTTGTCTATTTACATTAAAAATTAGCAAGGGATCACAGGTGGAGTTTAAACATAAATTATTTTTTGATTGGTTTGAATATTAAAGAAAACGTACAAAAACAATTGCCAGTTCCGGTTCTTATTTTAACGTATGGTAAAAAAGGGTAAAAATGACTAAATTGAAACCAACTTAAAAGGTAAAATTTAAAAGAATTATATCAATACAAAATTCTAATGTCTGTAAAGAATATTACATTTTTAAATTAAGCTTAATTTCTTAATTAGAAATAACGTACTGATTGCATTTGCGTATTCTATTTGGTTGAATAAATTTAATTCTATAAAGCTTATTTACGAGAAAAGACTAATTCCGTCCAATATCTCTATTTAACTTTGTCTGAACTGAATGGATTTGAGGAGCAGTGCTTTAAAACTGATCCAAGAAGGTTGTGGATTAGGTGAAATGAGGTCGTTAAATTTTAACGGAAGGACACAGTGAGTTCAGCTTGGTGTGGGTTATGAAAAGTAAAAGTCACAATAAAAGCTGGTGAAATATTCCTGGCTCATTTGTCATATCACAATAGAGAGGTAAGACGGAAGAGCCCCTTATAGCTAAATATCCATTACTCTACTACAAGGGGCTTGGGAAGTGTGAACCTTTTTTCAAGTTCAAACGGCAACTACAGCCTGAATATAATGATAGGGAACAATAGAAATGCCCCGCTGGGCTAATCTTTTTCATACAACTATCAACTAGGTATAGTATCATGCCTGTAGTCTACACCAATACATTCAATATTTAAAAGGTGCGTTATTTATTGTAAATTGGACAAAAATTGTATGGCATTACGCTAATAGTTATATTATATGAATGTGATGTATAGAGAGAAACGTATGTACATTTGTAAACTGGGGAGCTTTTGAATAGCTGATTTGTTACGGGTAGTTAGACTATGTTAACAATATTACTATCCTTAACCACGGGGGTTGGCCATCTCTTTAGACTCTTTAATGGGGAGATCGGGTTTCATTGATACTTGTTAGGGACCTATCTGCTTTAGAATCTTGCTTCTGCATCTGAAAGGTCCCGTGATGGGCTGAAGAGTAATTCAATTGTACAGATGGGTTTATGATTTGACACCAAAAAGTACCACTACCACTATCAGCCAGAGCCACTACTTGTCTAATGTCTAATTCATAATTCAACTCTTGACACCCTCCTAGGCGTGCAGAAACCAGATCGAATTTTTTCAAAATTGATTTACCCCTTATTGTTTAATTTCATTCAGTTTTATGCTATGACTTCGAAAATTTAGAAGCCCTCATTGGTTTGGATGGAGTTTTCCTCGTTTCAAATGAGGACTGTTTGTTTTCTAAATAGTTATAGTTAGAATTACTAAAACAATTGGTGTCAACTCTGGATGCCTCTACGTCAAGGATATTTACATATATGGTCTTTAATTATGTGTGCTACATTCCTATGCTCAAATAGCGTTGTATTGTTACTCGACAGCATTTTTGTTTCACTTAAACTACTACAAGACTCGGCACTATTTTATGGTCTTACCGTTATTCTAACTAGAATTGCTAATTATTATAAGCCTACTTAAATTCAGAGCTTTACAACATCAGACTGGTTAAAAGGGTTTTAATTTTAAATGTATAATGAGTACCATGTACTCGTGTAACAGTTTCTGTGGACAATGGAACGAATACAATTCCTAATTAGGTACGTTTCATTCCAGTGTTGAGTATCTCACTCAACTGCTGTATGCGAGTTGTAAGGGAGGCTAATTACAGTTTAGTGGTTCTGAATGAGATGCGAGTCTTGTGAAATGCACAAAACTAGTACACACATTTGCTGTGAAAGTATCTATAAAATAGGTTTGGCTCTTAAAAAATGCCCACCCAGTAAATAAAATAGTGATCAACCCATTAAGAATAGAAAAAGAACTCATACTCGATACAAATAGTTACATAAAGTTAAAAATGTAAGATCTAAACTGGAGCCCATAAATTATTCTGAAAATTTAGGAACCGATCCCGCTGCTATAAAACTTGTTCAAAACCGAACCCTGAAACTCCTCAAGCTGCTACCTATTGTAGCCCCAATTTCAAGAAGCATTACCAGCCGGAAGGTGATGGTAAATTCCTGGATTGTAAAACGGCTCCTGGACACCAGAATTGTTGGACAGAGCACCAAAGTAGCTTCCATAATGTTGCATCAGATCGTATTTCGTATCGACTCTGGAACCCACCTCCGTTGGAATGAGAGACTTTATGGAAAAGGGTAGAGAGGAAGCGACGGAGGAAGGGTAGGCCAGGACCCCTTGATCCTTTGGCATTCCATGTAGCATTGAAGGCAACTGGCCCGAGTCTCCCAGGGGATACCGCTGATGACTCAAAACGCTGCCACTTCCGACACCGCCTGTGCAATCAGATCCACCATTTCCTATCATATCCATTTTGTCAATGATATCTTCATGAGGACTCCCATTACTACTCCCATGCTCTTTGCTACTGTGATTATTATGCATTAAATGATGGGAATGACCTCCGTGGTGACCAAGACTCATCAAATGACCTGGGTGTTGGTGATGATGTCCACCAGGTCCACCATGTCCGGAAGGATCGGACAGTTTATTGTGATGGTTGTGACTGCTATGATGATAGCTGTTAGGTGACCCATCCTCATTGTGATGAGTTGTCAGGTTATTGGGTGAGCTGTCATGGTTTGGGTGATGATGAGAGAGTCCGTGTCCCCCAGGAGGGCCATGTTTACTGGATTTAGAGGAATTGTTATTCGAGACAATGTTATTGTTATTGTTGTTGTGGGTTGAGATTGAACCCCCTGAACTATTACTTCCTCCAGAGGTTGATGAAATGGATTGCTGCTGGTCATTTACAGCTACCCTGTGTGCTGCTCGTACTGCTTCCTTCTTATCATCTTTGAACCTTTTTTGTCTCCGAAGATAGCATCCGTTCTCAAACATGTTGCCACTGTCAGGGTGGAGTGACCAGAATGACCCTTTCCCTGGCCTGTCAGGTGTCCGGGGGACTTTTATGAAACAGTCGTTGAAGGACAGAGAATGCCTGATTGAATTCTGCCATCGCTGCTGGTTTTGTCGGTAAAATGGGAAATGATCCATAATGAACTGGTATATTTCTGAAAGGGTGAGCATCTTACTTTGGGAACTCTGGAATATTCATTAAAAATATATAATTAGAACTTTGTAATAGAGGGAAAGTATCATAATATTCTTATTTAATAATTTAGATTGGGCGTATAAGGCTGTCATAGCATGGAGGCATAATAATTTACCCATTTGATGGATAAATTACAGCAAAACAACCTATTGCAAATAAATGTTAAGGCTCTATAAGCTCCCTACTCGTGGTGCATGCTAAATTGCTAACCATCGATTAAGTACACAGACTGTAAAAAGAGTTTAACCTGCATTCCCTTGTTCTACGTCTGAGGAGACAAACGAGTATTTACAAAGAACCAATATTTAATTGTGTTTATTTACCTTTGCTTTTTTACACTCTCAACTTCACTTTCCTTTCGCTTCACAAAATTAATCCGCTTCCTCCTCTGCTCTACTTGAATTTGTCCTTTAAATAAATTTCTATGTAAATGTATGCTCGCATTTTGTACTAAGCTTTTTCCGAGCTCGCCTTGATGGATTTTTTCCTGACCAATCTTAGTTTTTCTTGTTACAGCAACTATTCATGAGAACATGCCGCAGTTAAATTAATTAAGTTAATATTCATCTCAACTCCTAGACAAATTTTGAAATTGAATTGCAGGCAACTTTTAATTGCTTCCCAGGTATTCAATTTGCTGACCTTAATCGATAAAGCTTCCCACTACTCTGAATTAGCTGATTAACTTTGTAGCACATAGCCAGACAGAGTCTATTTACACTAAGCAAATGGTAAATAAATAACCTGCATCTATAACGACTTGATTATATAACTCATGGACTCTAATACACATTTTGATTATCTAAAATCTGACATTTGAAATCCATAAACTTCTGTCCGCAACACTAACAAAATTTAACCAATCTCCTTTTGATATTTATGTTGGTAAGTGTTTGGCGTGCAGACAAAAGACATGACCAGAAAAGCATAGTCGGCAATACGATACAAGATTTTTCTCATTTTTGAAAGCCCTTATGTAAAACGTTGAAGGGAAAGGGCATTTTGCAAAATCCTGTGTGCTTTCTCCCTTCCATTTCAAGGAGGGTCGAGTGTTCAAGACTTATTGCCAGTGGATATAGGTGTATGCAAGCAGACAGAATTCCAACTATCTTCGTCTAATTCCTCGTGTATAGAAAGGAATAACTTGAATGCAGTACGAGTTTTGCATTTTATTTGCAGATCGGCTTAGCCTTATGCTCGACTGAACTCCACTCACTCCAAAATACAGACTCACTAAAGAGTGTTTCACATGTGATGAAAGTATGAAAGGGCTGGGTCCTATGTCCTATTCTCTTATTTTAGGGTGAGCCAAGTGCCAACTGCCAACCAGCAGAATTCCTGGTTGTTGATTGTTCCACTGAAAAGCTACTGCAGTAAAATATTAAAGGTACGAAGTGCAATAAAAGAGGGAACATTTCCATTTCACGGGTAGCCCTAGTCATACAGCATAGCATACAGCCTCGGTAGCAAATCATCTCGATCGATAATACCCGGCCATGGGCCGTAAAGGGATTATTTTCAGAATGCATCTCCTCATCACAATGCACTGCTGTAGAATGAGACAAAAGCTTTAGAGATTTGAAATTGTTTTGCAGCATTCAGTTTTAAATTAACTTTCAATGTATCCCAGGTTGTCGATAGCATACAGGAATTTTCTCCTTTCATTTTGATGAGAATTCTTAAGTGATAATATTTTATGTCCCTGGTATTTGCAATAGTCTGACAATTATTTACTTGTGGAGTGTATCTGCAGGCATGCTAAGATAATGAGCTCGACTCAACCAATCACGTCATTTCTAACTGGTAAAAAGTTTGATGCGAAGATAAATATAGACACACGCATTAAAACAACTAAACACTTACGTCACCTTTGTCAATCTCATATTCAATAACGTTTGGAATATAACTAACATAATTTGAAATATTATTAGCAATCAACAATTTCCAACAAAGGCTATTCATTTCAACTGAATTTGATCTTCTACAGTATGCATAGGACAAATGTGGGATACAGGAAGGATTATAGGATATGGTATCGTAGATGATTGGTTAGTTCAAATATCAATTCAATCAAAGCAAATTGTTATGCAAAGGTCAGGTGAAATGCACACCTACTTGTACTAACTATTTACCCAAGTATTCTATTTCCCTCATGTCATTGTTTGCTCAAACAATAAAGCCAGTCGATTAAATTAAACTGACCTGGACTTGAATCTACTTTTTCGGGATTCAACAAACATAACTCCTACTCTTGAGTCAATATTTAAGAAGAATGCATTTAGCCAGACAGAATGAGATTTTTAGTTTTTGATGTTATATTTTTCATCTCTTCACTAGTTCAATTTTTAGATGGATTTTAACCTGGCTTTGTTCTAGTTGTCTAAATGCGTATTATGGAATAGTACTAAAAAATTTATCAACCAAAATAATAAATGTATTCAATGAAAAATGTGACACAGTATAGTCAACAATTTTTAAATAAAAATAATATTGATTATATACTGATTCATTGATTGTATTTAATTATATTTCATTTTTGTTTTTATTTGTATAATTCAAACCGTCGTTATCACCAACTCAGTTATCTATCTCCGCCTGCACGTGGACTTATAAATGATGTATCTACGTTTCGGGAATTGGTCAAATTAATATCGTGAAAACCCATGCATGGCTGATGAGTTATGTTTTAGTCCTACTAATAATAATATTTTGTCTCTCGATTCAATATTCTAAGCAACCCTTTCTTAGCACGGCAATGCTTGTTATGTTGAGTGTATGCTACAAATACGAATGCATGACTCATGTTCACAGAATTTCATTTATCACTTCCTCTAAGGTTAGATGATAACGTCAAACTTCCCCAACCTGACGCCTTGTTTTTAGGTTGGAAAACATAATCCGCTCATAGGACTAAATGGGCGTGATTTACATGGACATTTTTAGAAATGTTTGACGCACCCAGACTATAACCATTTTATGCTTGACTGATATTAACTAGGTAATGGGAGAGAGCAGAGCCTTTTAACCTCCTCAATAACAACTCTATAGGCTCTAAAGATTAAGTTTTACAAGTTATCTACCGGCTAAATCAGGATGAAAATACGCACACATATACGAGTTTAGGTGATGATGTCATGAAATAATTTAAAAGCAAAACTTTAAGCCGGTGATGCTATTAGGCAGAGAAAAGTTTTTATAAACTAAAGTTTTACCTGTATGGCCATAGTAATGAGGGAAATGTAAGAATACGGAGGTTTGGCATGTGTATAGCTCCGTCTATAACTTTTCAGATTGGCGACAGACGCAGCAGCAGCGGCAGCAGAACTAGCACTGCTAACATTATTTGCTATGACTGAAGATTCTCGGAAACTTGATGAATTGGTTCTTTGTCCCGCAGGGCTAGGGCCACCTCCATTGAGGCTAAGATTGTCACATGATCCAGAGTTCATTCCATTAATCCCATTGTAAACTCCGCCACCAGGGCCCCCTTGACCTCCCATGTATTGAGCTCCGCCAGTAGGAGACCCCATGGTTGTGTAAGAGTTCATCGAAGGGGACATACACGGTGGAGATCCAAATTGGGCACAACTTACATTAACACCGTAAGCTGAGCTCATCAAATAGGGCTGGGGTGATGGGGAAGTCTGTCCTTGAAGTCCATTAGGCCCAGGAGGGCAATCACTCGGGTATAGCTTTTGGGGCAACATGCTCATATTTTTTAAATATCAGCTCAAGTTATAATCTTTTATGTTCAGTTGCTTTCACCAACTTTCACTTCACTCGGGTAGAGTTAGTTCAGAAATAATATTGTCATATTTTCTTGGCACAATCTATTTTATTTGGATGTCACAAACTTGGCGTTTAATTTTTAGTCAAATCTTTGAAATGTTCAATAGCAAGTTTGACTCAATATTGCTTGTCCAACTTTGCAAATGCAACTGGATCAGCAACGAATTTAATGAATCTTTGTCAAGCGTCAATTCCCTCTTGGGTAAACTGAGTTTTGTAATCGTTCACAAAGGCTAATGCCTGATTGGTCTAATGCTAATGTGATTGAACTTTAGCAATAATAGTTTTGTTAGTTCCGATTAGTCTGAACTCAAACAAAGCTGGAATGATGAGTGGCTCGGTGATTGTCTGGTGATGTCCCTTCTTCCTATAATATTAGTAGAATAGAATGAGTTAGAGTTCAATCCACTTCATTCAGTGCGATAATGACTGATGTGCTTAGTATTGGGTTAAAATATGACGTTTTTTTTACACTTTCTGTTAGTGTAATGGTCTGTAGGCAAATGAACTCATGAATGAGTTTGTGTGCAAAGTAATAAGGTCCGATTATGAGTTGGAAACACACACAAACACATGAAATGCAAATGACTGATATATCCTTAAACACTAGAACTGGAAGTTTGTTCAGATTTGATCAATTGAACCAACCAGGATCAACGAGCAAATAGTTACCTTCGTATTCCCTAGTATTGGCCGAAATCTATTGAATACATTACCTTATTCCGGGGGCCTAAGCTGTGTTATGCATAGAAAGTAGTTATATACCGATATATTGAAAAGTGAGCAATCTATAAAAGTTGTGTTATCAAAATCAGAGCTTGTGATAATGAAAGCATACCTCAGTTTTTTCGACATCAATTGGTTGTGCGTATGGCAAAGACAGTTGAATGTCCTGTGGGTGGGAAGCGATGATCAGGATGGACAGATTGGAATGGATGGATGAACTATTTATTTCTGCTCAGGTAGAGACTTTTTGTCATAAAGATTAAAATAAATCCAGCCCACGACTCAGCACTTTTTTCCACAGTCGAAACCAAGTAGTTTGTCTCGCTATCAAAATTATCAATTCCAATGTCCAACTTAACACGCAATTTACCACCAGCAGATACTGTGAGCAAAACAACGCGTTGATTAGGGAAGTCGATAAAGTTGTTTGTTTGACGAACTCTTATATTCGCCCGGTTAGCAAGTGTAACAATTAACAGCGGCTGGTATGGATAAAGTTAGGATTTGTTTTTCTCCAGGTTTTCCCTTTAGGATTCAACTGAAATCTGTAGTCTTTTGAAAAATCAAATATTTGCTTTGCAAAATGCACTTTTAGCAACTCTTTATCCTCCCAATTCACGGCACTACTGTCAATGTTTGTCAAGAAATTATGGTGATCTCGTGCTACTGAAGCCTTTTTTTATTGAAATGATTTGCTAAAGGAACAATTAGTCCCTATTGGTATTACCAATTAAGCAAAATCAAATATGTTTGTCTAGAAGTCAAGGAATGGGCTACAACTTTTCAGCCCTTCCGTTTCTTTGTACACATCGAGTGGTTGTGTATTAGTAGTAGATAGTAGTAGTAGTAGTATATTTGTGTTTGTTTGAGTTAGTATTTGTTCACCCAACGGTGGTTTGTTTTAGTTATCTTAGGAAATATACTAATGTTCTAACCACAGGAGGGTAACATAAAATCCCGGTATCAAAATCCTACTACCCGATTGAATAGATATAAGATCGACTGGTTATGTACATAGATAATATGTACACACGCACTCAACTCAGTCACATCTACAGTTTACTTTCCTTGTGTGTTGTATGATGATGATGATGGTGATGTGTGTAAGTATAAATTAGTGAGACCTTGTTTTACTTTTCAATCAGCAACAAGTGAAGTCAAACTGAATCAGTTTACTCAAAAAATGTAGGTGGATTACTTGTAAGTGTAATTTCTCTCCTTCCGTGCTTTCTCTCACTCTCCGAGGACCTTCTCCTCCCTTTGCTTACTTTCCCTTAGACCGGAGACAGTTTGAATCTTTTTGTGTTTTTAGTGTAGAAACTATTAGTCCAAGTTGTGTGTGATTGAATTGATCGAGCTGAACAGTGACTGCTCAATGCACTACTAGCTTGGGCTTTAGAGATAGAATAATTGTCAAAACAAACAGTGCACGTGGATCTGTACACAACCCATATGTATGTTTGAGCTAACTAAACATCATAAGCAAACTGAAGACGAGTGAGGATCCCCCCATCGAACTCTAGCATCCTAAAACCTAAGTCCAACCCAGACCTTTCTATTCCTACGAGTTTCTAATGCTTCGTCCAGCATATCAAACTCATAAGGAGATACGTGTGTACAACATCTAATAGACTGAAATATCTAAACCAGCCTACACTTACTTACATGACTTGCCTCTATTTTAATAGTACGAACCGTACGAACGGTGCGCTAGAGAGATGTCGACTAAGCAAACGCCCATTCAGCGTCAAAATCAGCTCCGCCTGTAAATCCAATGCAGAGCCTATCCTCACGCAGCTTTTCCTTTTTACCGACCCCCCTTGGACTGGAGAAGGATGAAACTTGGGACTCCAACGCTCGATAATAATATAGAGACCGGGACACCCTTCCCCCTTCCATTATCTCACTTCCGACCATTTACCACTCAAGACTTCCCCTCTTCCTCATCCTCAATCTATATCACAGATATCAAAAGAAATCATTGAGCACCCCACAACAGACTGACTTCCATCTCCAACACTAACTTACATATTCATATGTCGAAGCTATCAAAAACAATTAGCCAGTTTAGAAAAGAAAGCAAATAAAATCTTCCAGTCCTCTCCTTCGGTCCTTTAAATTCTGCAAAAAAATATTTGAAAGCCAAAACACGTTTTCACTTTTGCTTTATTCTAAAAAATCAGTTACTCATTTCTTTAAATTTTCATTAACAAAGTTATTACACAGAATATGAGTTATAGCTTTTGTAGCATAAAGGGGGAAATGTTTCTAAACTAAGAAATTTTCAATGTGTTTCATATCTGTTGATTTTGTTTTAGTTTGTTTAGTTGTAGAATCTATATCTAATCTAAAAAAAATCCAAGATTCAAGTGGGAGTAGTAAAAGCTCTTTTCAAAACTTATCAAATTAATAAAAATCCTTCAACAGTTCATGAAGTAATTCCACTAACTTGGCTTAGATATCTTCCCATTGCCTGTGTCTGTTTAATAAAGGTTCCGCACACGTTTCATGTAAAATCCAAACATACGCATCCATTTGTAATCCGCAGTGAAGTTTATTATTCATTTATATCATCATCCCTTCTATTTGTAATACTTGAGGAGTGAGTTAGTACATCACACAGCAGAGATGAGATATCCTGAGGGAAATCTTTCGCCTTGTCAAGTATTAACAGTTTTTCCTTTAGTTAGCCTATAGTTGTTCGATGAGCCATTCTACCAGTATCACGCGTACATGCTTTGCAGTTTGTGTACATTACATACACAACTCGTTTAGTTGGTTGGGTGACTCAAAGTCGCTTTCTCATGGCCGGACTGTTGAATTTAGTTGGGAGTGAAAAGGAATAGGTAAAGGGAGGCTATTATGTGATTCTATAAAATATAATACCTTCATCATATACATTTTATTCCTCTCTGGTAATAAAATCGGACGGATGATTATGTTCTATGGCTAGATTCATTTGTATTGTAGAAGCGTTTGGTTGGTTTATTGCATTTGCTCCCTATATACAGACTAAACTTATTCTACCGAGCCCGTATAGACACTCTACTTCTCCATGGATAGATAGAAAAGGCTTGGTGGAATAGAGTTTGAGATTTTGAGCCGACGTGGGCTGAATTCCCTTCCTACAGTTTTGTATGCTTTGGTTGAAGGACCCAAAAATCGATTTGCTTCCCATCCAAATCAACAAAGTAAATATCACCAAACTTTCAATTATGGGGATGTGATGTATGATGTAGCGTTGCTTCATATCTTTCTTATAACCTCCATATACATATAGGAGTTATCCGATCTATCCCACAAGTTAGTTGAGGGATATCAAGATTCCTCCAACTTGGGAAAAGTAGTTTGAAATACGGAAGAGGAACGGAGGAAGTAGTTCTCCTGAAGTAACGAATATATTGTCAGATGGATAGAGTCTCAAGTTTAAAATTGGAAGGTGGAACGATTTCGTATTCAATCTCAGTCTCTCATGATTCACCCACTCAAGAACTTCTGTTAACTTTTTGGAAAGGAGGTGAAGAGAGAGAGAGAGAGGAGATCTTGTGCCTATTGTACAAGGTAATCGGGATGTAGTAGGATTTAGGCTTGGAATAAGAAGGATATCATGTTCTTGGAAATCCTAGAAACTGACAATATGATGAGTAAGGTACGTAAGTTGTTGGAAGCGTACCCACTCTTGTATAATTTGAGCTGAATGGAGGGCCCACTACCTCTAAAGGAAAGTTTCATCATTTCTCCATCTCTATTCAATCTGCTTCCTTAACTTTTTATCTCTTCCCTCTCTTGAATAACTTTTTGCAGCCTTAATCAGAGCGTTTCAATCTTTTATTCAGCTCTCTCTTCTCCTCTTTAAGATTGATGGAAAATTACTATTAGGTATTTACACAGGATGTATATTTGTACAGTCTCAGTAGACTAGAGCTACTTTATGTTACATAGTTCACACTGTGAGGCTGTGCATATTTTGTCCTTATAACGAATTTTATTTAAGAATTCCTTTTGTAATAAAATTTGATTTTAGGGTATCTCTTCAAGTTGACTTACTTGAGTCTATCTTGTGCAATCATTTCTTACTCAATCTCTCACTTTGGGCAATGTTTGATTAGGCTAAAAGGATCCAAGCCAAGTTCATCCATCTACTTTCCGTAATCTTTAGAGGAAGTCTTTGGAGCTTTATCACAGTTTCAAGAGATCGGAAAGTAAATAGATGTGCTCCTGTTTGACATTTTAAGTACTGTGTGCAATAAATTAGACGTATTTGCTGCAAACATGATAAAACATTTAAAATTATGTATGTTGTCTCATGTCCTCTGGCTGTTTGATAGAAATTCTTATTAAATTTAATATCACTTATGTCATGTGTACCGAGCAATGTAGGATATGATTTACTCAAGGTAAACAGAGTTAATAATATTTGTACCTCTACGTAGTGGGACATAATGTCATCCGAAAAAGGCTTGATTAAGATCGGTGTCTTGAAAGGTATTACAGATAGACATAATGCTATTTATGTCTCTGGATGAAACTTACTTGTTAGTTTATCTACACAGCCAGATTATGCAATTGACAATCTTTCGTTTTTATCATCTTCTGACCCTTTAAAAGTTAAACTTTATTACAATTTTCGTATAAAGCTCAAGGAAACGATAAGACGAGAGACAAATTCTTGTTATCTTATTTGTTTACACATTTGGTGTCTTGGATAAATACAATTATTACAGACTGCCAGATAAGCTCCAGTCGCAACTCAAGGTGGATTTGAATTTAGGCGTCTTGTTCTTTCGACCCGGCGGTTGTTGAATCGTATCATTTTATTAAATATATTTTTATGAGCATCCTAAACTACAAAGTCATTGCTATTGGCTTGTTCTTATCACTAAGTAAATTCTCGTAGGACTTGGGGAAAATCAACTGGATGTATTTATGCTCGGCGTCTATATAACGAGATGAGAGTTGGAATTTTTGGAGCAAGGGAGGAGGCATTGGCAATTGCAGGAGAACTGAGAATAATAAAAGCTTGGGCAAACATTTGTGACAAAACTCAAAAAATAGATAAAACTTGATAAGTCAAGGACCAGTAAATCCATGTCTTTGAACTATGTAGTTTCCTAGAAATCATTCACATCATTCCTATGTGATACAAAAGCTTAGAGGGAATCTATTTAGAAATAGGTGTGAGATATAGATGCACATTTGTACAGTATTTAGGAAATGAAGACTCGTTTACAAATCAACTGTCCAAGTGACAAATTGGTGTGGCAAGCTCATTTGTATTGATGAATATTTGCTCAAGAAAATCCATACTACAGAAGATACACACTCCTGTGAAACATTTCAACCCATAAATTTCCTAAGCTATCATGAATTTCAACTTGTTAAAGCAAACAATCCATGTGCTTCTTTATGACAGCTCCTACTTCATGGAGAATTCGAAATCCTCTAATACGCTCGAGTTCAACTTGTTCCAATCGCTCATCGCCATTTCATACCATTGTGGTCTGAAAATAATGCAGTATAGCCGCGTCCACATAATAAAAATAAGCTCATCTTTGTTTGTAATATTAATATCAAGTTTATTGACTGTATGGAATAAACAGAGTAAGTTGCTGCGACACTAAATTTATTGCAATTTACACATTTCACCACCTAAAAGCTTCATATTTATCTTGCTGTCTGCTAACACTACAATACATTACAAATAGATTACTGCAGTGCAAATAAGTGTACAGCATTGATTTTTGTCAACTTTGGAAATCATAGAAAACTAACAAACTCTTTGCTGGATAATTTAAAGCTAAAATACTACCTATTTTAATTTTAAAATACGATAAACAGGAACAACAGGCATATCGTTGGACCATGAATGAAATTGAAACTTTGTAATTTTTCCATAATCAAGTATGCGATAAGAGATTAATTATGTATATTTACAATTTGGGGAAAATTACCAAACAATTTCTCAGTAATTATGACTGATAAAATGACACACTCCTAATTAATTCTCAAACGCCCACGTAGCTCATATTTTGTTTAAAAACACAAACTGTTGGAACAAATCAAACTTCCTGGTTTTCGAGAAAAACTTAACTGATACGTACAGAACCCAGTTGCCAGTCGACAAAATTAACACTCCTTCCCCAGGAATTTTCAGCCTTATCAATCAAACAATTTATGGGAAAAACCATAAAACTATTCGATACACTCGTAGAACGTTGTTTTATAAATACTTTCCCCAACTTTGTTCTTGACTTCCTGACCCTGAGTAAGTCGCTATCCAAGTTTTAGATCTGTTCGTACAAGGCATTCCGAGTCTCCCTCAAAGGGTTTTAAAGACCTAAATATTTATTTGTGAATTGAAAAACAACTTAATCAAGGGCAACTTTGATGAAAAATCCCATTCAAACATATTCTATCAGTGTTTGTAAACATTTTGGAAGTAAATTAAATGTCAAATGTATATTCCTGCAACCAACTATGAGGCAACTACTGTTCTTCTGTGGAGAAAGTAAGGAAACTGGGGAAAAAGGAAACTGGAGGTTGTAAGGTGGATTGTAGATTGAGAATATCTATCTATAGTCATCAGGAGAGACTTATTGCATCCATGGACTAGCATTTTCTTCTCTATGTGGGTTTGAGTTTTGTAGTACACACACCAATGTGGATTGGTTTGGTGACTCTGATAAAATATTTGAAAGTGTTTGCTCTCAAAATACTCATTTGCTCTTTGCTTAGCTCAATAAATACTCTTCCCTTCCCGCTTGCCGGGTTTTGTAGACTTATTGCACCCGGTTGTAAAAGTATAAAACTCGGGCTATGTTCTACTTTTCTAGTTCTCTGGCTCAAGGAATAAGAAGACTACGTGCATAGATGATATTAAGTGCGTGTGGATGTTACATACGTCAATGTTTGCTCCTGCTTCATTTCGTTTTAGCCCTCCGTCCTACCAAAACTACGTGTTACAGACTTACCTATATATGATGACGATTGTATGCTAAGGGCTTGAGTGTTGCAGTGGGATGGAGGATGGCTTTGTTGAATGAATGCAATCCCTTGTTGATAGATTCAATTTACACACTTTTATTGATATATCTCATCAAATTCTTGCATTCGTGTGTTATGTGTGGGCTGTTGCAAGATTGTTAAGTATGTCGATGGTTTATGCTGAAGCAAGTGCATCGAATATACCACATGTATTTAAATCACTATCCGTTTTAATATGGATGATAAAATTTTATCAGAACGAATCCAATAATGCCCTGGCTGCACAAAAATGCGCCCTCACTGCAATCTGATAATGAAGAACTCGTTAAACTGCGTAACAATCTCAAAATTAAACTACTTTTAATAGCATCAGCTGCATGCTGCATCAAACCATGTTAAAGAGCTTTAAGTTGTCAAATTTATAAAAAAAATTGTTGGTCATGTCAAAAAATCGTTCCGAAGTAAAGCCCTGAGTTATAAACTAACAAACCATGATAAGAATTACCGGAGAAGTCAACATCATCGGATACATCATTAAATATGTAATCCGTGAGAAAAAAGTAAAAAGCCCTGCTTCATTCTTAAAGCTCACAATATGTACATTTGAGTTAAGCTGTCATCAAAAGCAATTAGGAACGGACGGCTAAAACAAACATCGGCAACATCAATCAGTTTTGGCATTAATTTCCAAGACGAACTACTTCAAACTGAAGTCAAGGTAAAGGGGGGAAGGCCAGGATGAAGTGAACAAGACGAACTTTAAAATCCCTGTTTAATAATTATCTTTCTCCTCATCATCATCATCAACATCCTCATATTTTAATAGTCTTGTTCATTCAACATTATAGACTATTTGTAGTATCAGAATTTAGACAGAATTTTGATTCAATAAAGTTTCCCCGAAAGAAAAAAACACCAAAAGTTTCTTAAGCGACAACGAGCCAGTACTGTGTCATATTTGTGATGAAATTTAATTAGCAATTTTTTCGCACTATGGAGCATCAATTATATTCTCTGTTTCAAAAGATCAAAGTATGAAGATTAAATTCTCCACTCCCCAACTTGTGTTTTATGAATATGAGTGTTCTCATGTTAGATAAGAAGGAATGTCTAACGTAGTTACGAAAGTCATAAATTACTTTACTTTTCCATTTTCATGAACATGGGACATCCGTCTCCGACCAAGGTGACACATCCCAAAACCAAACAATGGCGATGACAAAGTTCACTCTGTTCTCATGTGCTAAGCCAGGAATAATACATGCCTGTAGTTGATAAGACCCAAGTTATTTCGTGGTAACATGTATTAAAGTCAGAACTTGTGAGAAATCTTATAACATACTGTCTATACGGACCTCCTATCAAATATACGAAGTACTGCAACTTATACATATTGGATGGACGGAGGAGATTGTGTGTGGGAAAAATAATTTATGTCACCTTTTCCAAGTTGGAAACTAAAAGCTTTATAGCCCAGCAGCCTTCTACCCTTCTGACTTCCCTCTGGTGGATGTATGTATGTGGAGAATATGATAGTTTTAGACACTCGACTGTACAAACAACCATTTCAAAATTGAAAATTGTTCAAATAAAGTCATCCAATCCATTATGAACACGGAATACGGTGTGGTTCCAAGTTGGAACAAAAGCCCTAGCGTTTACAACATTAGGAAACTGTTCGAGGGAGAGAATCACTACTGACGAAGATGGGTTCATTTAGATTCCCTCAACTTCCCTGTAAAATCCAGATAGAGAGGATCATATATCATTTATGGACATTGAGAGATTGGACCTCTTCTCATCTGATGATAGATAGCCTTAGCTTGGAGCTCATGGTCTACATCTGACATCGTCTAATTCAATCCGGCTTTCATTTGCCAAATAGCTAGGACAACTTCGGAAAATTTACAGCCAAGTTCAAGGAACTGAGAGATTTTAGATGAACATACATACACAGTGAAAATTATTGAAAAGCAGAGACTTTTCTGACATTTATGTGGTTTTTGAAACGTAGACATGAACTTTATTATTCCTAGTATTTGACATAGTAATATTTAAACGTAGTTTCCAATTCATCCCCACCATTCCATTTACCTCTTGCCAAGATGGGAAAATGTGTTAAGCATGTCAATTAGCAAATCTGGGAAATCCGTTCCTGTCCTCGATACAACAAGCCATGTCAGCGTCAGGGTATATAGTGGTTACAGTACCAAATATAGTTTCGCCTGAATAAATTTACAATGACTACGTGCCAAGAGGCGGACGATCAACTCGAATAACATTTTCACAAACTAGATTGTATTGAACAGTTGATGTGGCAAGCGTTTTAATTTTAATTTTTTAACCATGTCTACAAAGCATGAACTATAAAGAAGAAATAATTTAGTACAAGGGACACTTTTTACTACCGTACTTATAAATGTATTATATAAAAGCTCATTTATTATTTAGCATAAAAACACAAGTGACATGACACGGTGGCTTCTAAATTGAGAAATATATCATCCCTCCTCGATATTACAGATTGTGCAGACTGAGAATTGAAAATTCCATTATATTGATCGATGTTGAGTACGATTATGAAGCATTGAAATAAGTACCCTTTCCATGCTAAGTCTGGCATGAAATTTTAATAAGGTTCAGAGTTCCATAGGGCATTTAAAAGGCTGAACGTGGGCATACTGCCGACAAATAATTTATAGACTGGGAATTTCCGGAGTGATCAGGTAATCAATATTATTAATTGTCAATTTTACCCCTTACCACTCTGCTGTGCACAGGGCTGTCCTGTGGTTTTAATAGTTTTATTGCTACTACTACGTTTATAGCCACATGAGCTGAATTAAATTCTAAGAAAACTTGTTGAACTCTACCTTCGTCCAGACTACACATTAGTAGTACAGTATGAGCTTTTCTGTAGATACAAGCGCTTTGCACGGGCATAAATGAGAGGGGACAGGTAGACGAAAGGGTTTAGAAGAACATATAATTATCGAACGTGAGTCGTACGATGATAAAAGGGAAATAAAATGACAGTTTATAACTCTCTAATCATTATAGAATGAGTGAATCGTGTACATGGGAAGCACCGAGGGTGAAAAAGTACTTGCGATCGTGAAGCATCAAAGCACACCTTAAATTTTCTTAAATAATTTATTAGACTGGAATCGGACCTCATTAATCCAGCAGGCCTCAGCAACCTCAATTCCGTACGGAATAAAATAATTATTTCAAGACCTTTATTGATCATTACATGCTCTCGTGAGAATTTTCGTTTATCGAATTATTTTTATTATCTTAGCGCACTAATTTTCTACTCAGTTGTGTGGCCTTTGCAATTTTGAATTATTTTATTTGAGGGCAAGAAGTCACAAGAGAGATTAAAATCAAAGGAAGTACACATGCATAACTGAAAGAATGATCAAATAAGCTAGTGCCCTGTCTTTTAAAATTCTGACAATCAAAACCTAAATAGCTTGGCGAATATGAAAACAAAACAATGATATGAATATGCTTCTGCAGCTTGACATTACATCTAGTATTCAAATTCACTATATATATATATTCATCAACCTCTGAAAGCATGCGATACACAAAATATATATTTTGTACATAATTAAAATTTAAGTTGAGATGCTTGGCCTGTACAGTAACCGGTAATGGGGAAAGCATTTCTAAGGTTGTGGTGCTAATTAATTGAAAATGGATCCTCGTTCGTTCACACAAGATGCTGAATAGGAATTCCCTCTTCTTATTATCATCCTGATGAAGAATACATTATCCACCAGCAACCAACAGGCATTCCTTAACTGCTTAAAGTTTATGATCTGTGAGGAATCTTGACTCTTGGTCTTCATACACAATTTGATAGAGCTATTTTTATGTATAAGATATATAAGTACTGTAGCACAAAATTCGAAATACGGCGTTAACAAACTTTTACAACACCTCATCACCTCATTTCCGGATTTTGAATGGTGCCCACCTGTCTAGGGGGTTTAAAATCTGGCAATAGAATCACGAATTGAGTTTAAAAGATTTTATAGCTTGGGAATTTACTTAGCCAACCTCACACATATCCATCACACAATATATTAGGCCAACCCGGCTCTTCTCCACTTTGAGCTCATATAGCAAAATCAGCCAGACAAGACACCTGTGTGAAAAGCTGTTGTTTTTACCTGCCCTCCTGACACCACCACACAACCCCTGTTTCGATTCAATGCCCAATTTAATGTGTAAAAAGCAAACAATTTGGTCAAAATAGAAGAGCAAACAGAAATACTTACATTTTCTCGATATGAAAACTAAATCGGCAAACAGACGGACAGGTTTCAAACAGAACAGAAGGAAGACAGAGTAGGATTAGTCTTCCTTATCTAGAAACCACCAAGCTCTGCACCTACATATTCTTTCATTCAAAAACTTTCATATCCTTTATCTCATTCTATTTCAGTTTTCAAATCATTATCAGCAAATTTTATAACTTTTAAAGATATTGGCTTACATACATATCTGCCGCTGCCGCATTCAAAACTCAAGCCTTAAGAATTTAAGATACTTCTTTAGTACTTGAGCAGATGCTGTGAATTAAACAGGTCTAGTAAAGATTATCTCATTCTGTCTAATTCTGACACACAAATTGTAGAACGCTAAACCGCTAACCTTAACGATAGAACTACGAACAATTTTTACCTGTCTAGAATTTTTGATGTTCGTAGATATGAACAAGCATATGAATTTATTTTAGCTTTTGGAGTAACATGAGTAACCCGAACCCGACTAAAGATTTCGTCCTAGGAGATGACGGGATGAGAAGAGTGAGCTTATTTTACACAGCATATAATATTTAAGTAAACAGAAATGAAAACCACCACAAGGCCATCCAGGCATCCATATGATCGTCCCTGTCTTATTGACGTTCAACTTTCTTCCTAATAAAGCACTTTGTAGTGTAAATAAAAGCAATTCAAGCTTTTTCTGGCAAAAGCAATTTGTCATCCTGAATTTCTAAAAGCAATCATGATATGACAGCCATCCATGGATATTTTTGAAAGATGGCCTTCTCTCTATACAATAGTATTATCAATTTAACTTTTATCTCTAAAATTTGTTTTATTCGGAATTAGTTTTTTCTAGGTACGAGCTATTTTTAAACGCTTATTGCAAATACCGAAAGTAAAATGGAATTATAGCTGACTGATCTTTA